>JAKWBJ010000520.1:1195000-1210000 GCA_023159175.1 Wohlfahrtia magnifica
AAAAATAAGAAAAAGGTGTTTAGTTAAATCTGTGCCCAATGTTGCTAGAATTGTTTATTTGGAGGGATCTTCAAAAACTCTAAAGATCTCAATATATTGTATTCTTTTAAAACTCGACCAATGCAAGATTTTAAAGAAAGCCATCTAGTGAAGGCGGGTGATAACATGCACGTCCACTGAAAAATATAGTTGAATTTCCTGAAGTTGGCTCTGCCGAAAGTAAATACGGTTAAAATACTTGCGTATCAGTATTTCGCAATCAGTCTTACAAACAAGAAGCTACTAAACTTGCTAAATGACAGGAGCACTTAACCGTTTAAATTTTTTACATTATTTACGTTATTTACTTGTCGAATATAACATTTAGTGTACTTGATCCGAATCTAACAAGATTTTCAAATGGTATACCGTTCTCAGTTATAGAATTTTTTAAAATAATTTAAATTTAAATTCTTTAAATCAAAAAACGAGTAACTTGTTATGGATTTGTCGTTGTTGTAAAGGATAAGAGCAAACAATATATTAAATAAAAACCTCTTATTTACTACAAAGAAATATTGCTGAAACAAAACTACATAAAAATAACGGAAAATATTTATGGCTCAAAAATAGTTCAAGAAAAAATATTATTACACAGAAATTGGCAATCCTGCATTCAACTCTTTCGAATAGTGCTCATCAAGTAAGCAAGCAATATTGTTCAAAAGTGAAAAAAAGAAAAAATGAAAAGTACCACAGCAAACGCACAGCTTCATGTTCGAATCATGCTTATTTTGTATGGTTTTTACCATTGACAGACAAAGAGCTGCTCTTCTCTTTTTTCTTTTCACATGTACGTATTCACACCTATGTGACCTATTTGCCATGACTTCTAAAGTAGAAAGAATGCTAGGGATGTTAATTTTTTAAGCGTAGTAGGTGCAGGGAAGCATTTGGAACTCATTGATACGAAAAACGCATTTGCCAAAATGTGCGATATGTGCCCTGACGCTGGTCTATCCATATTGAGTTAAGATGAGTGCGAATCGTCAAAGTCATATGTGTTGATACGTAAGAATATGACAAGTATTTCAAACTTAAGAGTACGAATGCATGTGCATACTCATTAGAAAGAGTATGAATGCGTATGTGTATAGGAATTTATGAATCATGATTCGAGTATACTCGTGATTCATTGCTTAACACTGCTCTATACCCTCAGGCTTTGGACGCTGCTGTTGGTACTAAAAGAATTTATCTCTTGCAGTGCGTATAACTAATTTATTTATTTATATCAAAGAAAATATCACTTATATATTTTCACTGTAACACATTTAATAAAATGTTAAAAAATTTCGCATAAAAATATTTATTTATTGACTTTGCACTGATTTAGAATATTCTTTCAGTCGACCTTGATCGATTATAATTTTACTACTTGGTTGAGCTCAAACTTCCTAAAAGCTTTTTAGTAAAAGAAATAAATTCAAAAGGAAATCAAAGCAAATTATATGAATGCCTTCGGTTACTATTTATTTTATATCCTCTTGCCAATTAATGAAAATATCTATGGCCCTTTCAGAAGTTAAAGATAAATTTCTGACAAGTTTTCATTTCCTTAACGATGTACATATTTGTTTTGTTTTTTTATTTTTCCCTAAATATTCTCTACATTGTGAAACATTAACTAAAATGTGTAATTTTAAACTAAACTTGAATTTTTATTTTGTAATTGATGTTCTATTGTCAAGTAAAAATTTTTTTCCTTAACCTATAGAATTTCTTGTTCCTAATAATTGCAATCGTAATGATTTATGACATCAGCAATAGATTTGACAAAAGCATAATGCAGGGAATGGTTTTGTATGAACATTTAAAATTTTTTAATAAAATATTCAAAAAATAATAATAATAATAATGACCGCTTTTATTCACAATATTTATGGTCTACATTAAAACCAATTTTAATGGTCGATGTAAAGTGAAACTTAAATGAAAGTACTCAACGTAATAAAACTGTCACATAAAAAACAAAATGTGTTAAACAAAATATTCAAAAAATTTCAAATTGAATGTTTGAAGGCAAATAATAATAACAAATTTTCAAACATTGTTTATGGAGCCACAACAAGAGTTTTAACTGATTTTTCCACGCGTTTTAATTGTTACGTTCAGAGTGTAAACTTTACTTTTTATACATATCGCACTTGTTAACTCAAAATTTTTAAGTTTTCAGTAGAGGTGAAAAACTGTTTGTGGTTACATTTTAAGACAATTTGAAAATACGAATACATCATAGTAAGCAAAAAAATGATACCTTTTTTATGAGAACATACGATACATTTCTATTTCCACTTTTGTATTAACTTAAAATAATAAATTTTTGGTGATATAAAAGTTGTCACTACACTATCACGAAAATGGTCTCAAATATGGATTTCAATCGGAATACATTGAAACTGTTACAGTAGATATTGAACTTGTTAGTTGATTTCTTGCAAAAAGTGAAATTTTAAAAATTTTGAGTTAATACACTCTTGTTGATCAAGTGCGATATTTTTAATTTTTTTCCGTTAATCCTCTTGGGAGCATATGGCTTTAACAAAACATCTCCATCTAACACGATTTACAGCTGTTGACTTTGCCTCTTCCCATATTAGGTTGTTCTATCTCCGTTCTTGGATAATTGTGCGTCTCCAGGTGTTTTTTGGTCGACCGCGATGTCTTGAGCCTTGATGATTCCACACGAGTGACATTCTAGTGATACTTTCTGTCCTTTTTCACATAGTGTGACCGATCCATCCCCATTTTCTTTCCTTATCTGTTTCAGTATGGGTTACTCATTAGTCATGCTCCACAGTTCTGTGTTACGTATGGTGTTAGGCCAGAATATTCTGCATATAATTCTGAGGCACTTGTTAATTTATACCTGGAGTTTCTGTGTGATGTTATTTGATACAAGTTAGGTTTCATTGACATACAGCAGTACCGATTTAACACATGAGTTGAATATTCTGAGCTTAGTTCGTCTTAATATATATGTGAACTTCTACATACTGACTGCAGTTGTCCAAATGCTGCTCTCGCTTTATTAAGCCTGTTATCTACGTCTGTTTCTGCGTCACCATTTGTAGTCATTGTACTTCCTGGATAGCAGAAGCTATCTACATACTCGACTGGCTGACTCTATAGAATGATGTTTTCCGTGCTCGTATCGTTTATTCTCATGGCCTTGGTTTTCTTGATGTTTATTTCAAGCCCAACATTGCGGGTCAATCTTTCTAGGTTCTTCAGTTTCAACTGCATATTGGAAATCTTATGCGAGAATAGACAAATGTCATCCGCATAGTCAAAGTCTTCGAGTTGGCATGAGAGACTCCATGTGATCCTTCTTCTTTTCGAAAAGACTTTGCTTATTAAGTCATCCAGCACGATGGTGAATAGCTGAGGTGATGGTGGACATACTTTTTTAGTTCCAGCATTGGTTTGGAATTGGCATTGGTTGGCTGACGTTTTCGTTGTGAAGAACTGAATGTTCTGCATCCTCATACATCGCTCTAATTATTCGAATTATCTTCTGGGGTACTCCTTTGGTTCTTAGTGCTTTCCCTATAGCCGTTCGTAGAGTAATTCCCCTCCAATTATTACAGTCTTTTAAGTCACCACTTTTTGGTAACTTTACAATGATGCCCTTCTTCCACGTAGGAGGCAGCCTCCCCTCCTCCCATACTGATGTGAGGCAGTAGAAGTTCAGCTGTGGTTTGGATGTCAACCCATAGAATTTCCGCTGGTAGTCCATCTTGCCAATCGCCTCTTTTATCTCATTCAGATTGGGAGGGTTGCATGGTATTCTTAAACTGTTTTCCTCATCTATGTTCTCAACTGTTTCGCTGTCCTCAGTAGTGTTCGTGACGTTACTAATTTCATTGAAATGTTCTCTCCATCTCTGTGTTTGTGCATCATTGTTCGTTATTAGTGTACCATTTTTATTAGCAACGGCTTGATTCCTTTTGCACTTTTGATTAGTGAGATATTAAATTGATATTATTCTGGCCAGCCGCTGTTGCCAGTCGTTCCAGGAACTTTCTTCTGTCTCTTCTTGCAGTTTTCTTTACTTGTTTTGCCAGCTGATGATATTGCTGCCTCAAGATACTGTTGTTATTCAGCTGCAGTTTTAGTTCCCTTCTTTGAGAAACCAGGTTTCAAGTGTAATCTGATATCCAAACTCTTCTATTTTGTTGCACTACGCCAAGTGCTTCCTCCGCGACTTAATTATAGATTGCTTTGATATCTTCCGATGAGTGACGTTGGTTTGCTGGTAGACGTTCACGGATTTTCAAGGTTACTTTGTTATTGACTATGTAGAAATATTTTGTTTAAATTTAAAGTTTATTAAAATTGGATCCGTAATGTGAGCTAAAAATCTGTATTCAAATCTAAAAAACTGTACTAACCCAACTAATATTATGCTAATTTAGACCAGTCAGCGCAGAACGATATAAATTGTTCGTGGAATTAATTTGACATTATACTCACTTTTGTAAAGAATGAAGCGAAAAAATACCGTAAAACGTTAAGTGAATTTGGATTCTAGTCTATTCTATTTACAAAATTAAAAAATTATTTTTATAATACGAGTAGGTGTTCCAAAAGGTTCGTTTAAAATTTTTACGAAAAACGAAAGAAATTTTACGTATATTTGAAACGAGCTTTATTGAACCAGATACGTGCTATTTTGATAGATAACCTTTTGCTATTTTTGTGTTAAAGCTATTATTACACCTGTTAAGAATTTCTGGATTTTCTGGGAGAGAGAAGAAGTTTTGCAGAGATCGAAACAGTTAATAAACTAAAGAGGCAATGCCCGGGCTATACGATGGATGTATCAAAACTTTCTAACCGAACTCATTCAACTTCTGCCGGGTGATCAAAGATGTGTGTTGTTTAGCAAGATCATGATAGAACACAACACCTTTTCTAAAGAACCTTATAGTGGACGATTCCCTTCGAAACCCACTGGACACACAGCATTACCTTACTAGATGTCAATCCCCGCTACGCCACCAACTGCTAAACTTCACCTTGCTTCAACCCAGACTTCTTTTTGCACATTATTATCGTACATAATCCACTTTTCATTGCCCGTATACGTTCTCTCTGAAATGATTCAATTTCATTCCGTTTTAGCAGTGAGCGGCAAATGAAAATTCGGTCCATTAAATTTTTCACTGTAAATCCATGTGACACCCAAACATCAAGATTTTTTGTGTATCCAGCTTTCTTCAAATGGTTGATAACTCTTCAGTGATGAATTCCTAGTTGCCTAGGAAAGTCCATGCTACACAAATGTTTTTAGCAGCCTGCGACGCATCCTTACCTTTTCTGTAAGAGCAAAATCATATATGACGGTAATGTTCCGAATTTTCATTCATATTTAAATATAGAACACTTTTCATAGAATTATCCAATTTTACTAATAAAGTGAAGCTTAAAATGTCACTTTTCACACAAATTATAATATTTTTGCCTGATGCGGTTAATACCGAATTACCTGAGATATTACACCTACCAATAGTTTGAAACCAAAGTTTTTCGAACTCTAATATTTTTGACTGTCAAGATTTTTTCCTATAAACGTCAAACATTTTGCAATCTTAAGCCTGGCAAGCCTAGACCGGTTGCACCTCTAGCTTCTTCAAATACGTTTCATCATACTTCAAGTCTTTATACATAAATGTTCGAATTTCTTAAAAAGTATGGAGCATTCGTTATTAATCACATTGTCTTATTTTGTTGTATTTGCATACGTTTAATGTTGAAAGCTGAGGCAATGCCACACAAATATACTCTGTATTCCCAGATTTAGGTCTAAGCTGCGAAGCGGATTTCTATTAATAAGCCAATTTATTTGTATCGCCGATAATTTGGTTGCTTATTCGAACAGGTCAGCATTGTTCCCTACGCAATGTGAATGTTACGTAACCTTAACCTTTATTCTACAATAAATATCCGCGACAATATCCGCGTGCTTGTTTGCGCAGAAAAACTAGTTGGGAACATTCTCTTGAGTGAGCTTAATACGGTGATAACAGTAAAAGAGTGATCCAATGAAAAATTTAACAAATTTTCAGTTTAAACACCAAAGTCAATCGTATTCGGAATCTTGTGCCAATAAGTGGGCCAATGGGTGGGTTGTCTACTTTTTCAAGAGTTAAAAATTAAATAAAAAATGCGGTCTACTATGATTTTACGAAATGATACGACCTCTTCTAAGAAGATAATTTTTTTTGTGTTCTAAACATCTTAGCACATCAAAAGAATTCTGCGTGTCATTTATGTTTGTGAATTTCCGCCTGTAATTACTACGAAATCAAGGGGATCTCTAATTTTCATTTAATTTCATTTCATATTTTATTTATTTTTTTTTACCTCTTTTTCCATTTTTAAAACACAGTTTACCGGCAAATAACAAAACAATAAACAAAAACAACAACGAAATGAAGAAGAACTGTCGGAACGAATTGAAAATGTGCCATATAAACAGGCTAATTACATAAATAATTCAAACAGCGAATTAATGCCATAAGAGTTAGCACTGCGTATGATTAATGTGATTATTCACACCAAACATAATATTGCTCATACGTACAAGTTGGCATAATACTTTAATGTCATAATACTTTAATTTCATTGCAAATATTCAACAAAGAAAGAAAGAAATTATCATAAGAAATAAACAAAATAAAAGAATTTACATGAGATTTTTAAAATATAAATTTCACCACAAATACATACATACATATATGTACAATGTACATATATTTCTATTGAGTTTATTTTTCAAATTTAATTTCTAAAGTAAATAAATTGAAAGAGAAAACGGTATGTGTTGTTAAATTTACCTTGAAAAGTTCAATATCATTTATGGAATAATAATTACAACAACAAATTAGCAACTAATGATTAGGTAAATTAACATAATTATAACGAAAACAACAACAAGATTAAAATGTTTACAGCAAAACGTTGATTTTGTTTAACATTTACCTGATTATGTGCCAGTACCTGAGCATGTGAGAATCATGACTGATATATTATCCGGACTACGTGCTTAATATTTATTTAAATATTTTAATGAATTTTCTTTAATGAAATACGTGTGAAAAGAATAGAAATTACTAATAAAAATAAAAGCAAAATAAGTATACATAGCGCACTTTTATCGCTAAAGTGAGTCAATTCAAAATGGTAAAATTTTCAGTAAAGGCAAACAACTTTTTTGTTCAATATGAAATTATAACACCTTAATAGGTAATTAGTGTAAAAGGAGTAGAGAAAATGATGTAAGATTTTTACAGTGGGCCGATATGATCATTGTAAATCGTTTTCTTGTACAAAGTGAAAACTGACAAATTTTAGCGGTACAAGTGTGATATGTAATCTAAATTATTATTTGAATTGAAACATTTAAAAAACAGTACCTTAACCATGTACCGATTGAGGTTTTCTTTGGTTATAACTTTCGTGTCGAAACTTCTAATCAAGAAGTTTGCACCATTTTAAATGGTTCAATATTAGAGTTATTCACAACTTAATTGCGAAAAAAAATTTTTCTCGCAAAATGAGTGCAATTTTTTATTTTTATTTTTTTTTCAAAAAATCAAAAAAAAAAAAATAAATAAATTCAGAATGAAAATTTTACATTTTAGGCCTTTAAATTAAAGGCCAGATTGTTGTGGATTTGGTTATTTGTAAACAGCACGTATAGTTGTTCTTGCAGCTTTTGCTTATTTGTTTTAGCGATGTAACAAACGCTGTGATGCCCAACCTTATTTTTGTAACAGTATATTAGTTTTTAATGCTTATGATGACATGTAATATATCTCCTGAATTAACATGCGTTACTAGTGATCTGTAATTTATACAGGACTATGTTTCGGAGACTGATAGCGTTAATAAAAGAATGTTAATTAAAAACGCTGTACAAATGTAAGAGGCCTTCTGTCCCTGTCAAATGTTGAAAAGTGTAAGCGATGATGAAGGTGTTCAGGTTGATGTGTATAATTAATTTTATACATGAACAATAATTTGATCAATAAATTAAAAAAAAACTGAAAAAGGTATTTAACAATTTAATATTTTTTGAATACATTTTACGTATGATGTAAAAGATTAACAACACGAGAAACAATACAAGAGAACAAAAAAATGTTATTTTAATTTCTAAAGATATCTAAATCTAAATACATAACCTAAAATTTTTGGTAAAATAAAGCAAATTTGGTATTGTTATGCATTTGTTGCTTTAATCAGCAAAACATTAACTTAAATTTTCAAATGGAATGCGTTATCTATTATATCTGAGCTAACTTTCATACATTGTCATTTCAACTTCTACTGATGTAATGTGGTCATATTTTAAGAATAACTAATCATTGAGGATATACTGTAGAGCTTGATTTGAAGAATATACGCTAATATTTTTTGTTAGATATTGACATATACGTCTTACTAAAGGGTCCGCCAAATATTTTTTTTTTTTGAAAATGCTATAAAAAAAACTAGTGAATATTTTCTCAAATTTCTTTTTTTATTTGAAAGTACAATCCTTCCGGTTAATAATGGAAAATAATTTCATTCAAATGGCTGCCTCGGCTGGCCATGCAGTAGCCTAAACCATCGGTCCAACTTTTAAGCACATTATCGATTGTGTGCAGCTGTCTTTGACCAATGACTTCACGAATATTGTCCTTTAAAGCGTCAATTATCTCTGGCTTGTTGGCGTAACACTTATCTTTGACGGCACCCAACAAATAATAGTCCAACGGTATCAAAATGCAGCTCCGAGGTGGCCAAACGACATCAGCTCTGCGGCTGATAATGCGATCTTCAAAAACAGCGCGCAAAACATCGAGTGTAGCTTCGGCTGTGTGGCACGTAGCGCCGTCCTGTTGAAACCAAATGTTGCTAATATCCTCCTCTTCAATTTTTGTGAACAAAAATTCGTTCAACATGATCCGATAGCGATCGCCATTGACTGTAACGGCCACTCCTTGCTCATTTTCGGCATCGGCTTGTCAAAAATGCGACAATTTTGCTTGTTTACATACCCGCCAAGATTAAAATGAGCTTCATCTGAAAAGATGATTTTTTAGCATAATCGGTATCTTTTGTAAATCGATCGATCAAAGTAATGTCGCAATATTTCCCAGCGTTGTTCAAGCGTATACATAACCATATTCGTTCAGCGGAAGGATAGAACTAATCATCTGTTAAATCAGACATGAGCTAAATAAGCACTAGTTGAAAAAAAACGTTAAATAGCGGACCCGATATATCAAGTCATTAATGTTTTGCTTTAATCTGCTTTAGCTCAATTTTAATATTAAGTTTTATATTACAATCTTTCGTCTTGCCAATACTCTGAACCGTCTTAGTTAATATGACATACTGCTAAACTAATTTTAGGCCATTGGTATCAAATATTTTTAAGTAACTCTTCAATGAAACCGAAGTTTGCAGCAATAAAAATCAATTCACTTTTTGTATTTATATTTTTTAGTTAGAACTTTTAAGATCTTTTTATTATTGGAAGCGTAGTAATTGATGGTCGTAAGCCAAGTTCCTCAACGACTTATAACTGGTTTGGGTGGCAATGGAATGTCATTTCTTTTAAAACTTCAACTCTATTTAGGGTTTTTAAGGACACTTTAACTACATTTGCATTGACTTTGTTTACACTTTCGTACTGATTTTGATAGGTTCACATACACGATGCAGTTTATGAGTAATAAAGGGTGTCCCAAAATTAACGCTAAATGTGAATTTGTCGCCATTTGTGCAGTAAAGTTTTAGCAACCATAAAAAACATTTACTAACCCTACACTATCAGCTTTTGTAGGGTAGCTTTAATTTTGGGATACCTTATATATATAACATACGCTAGTTTAGGGTAAACCACCTTTGGTAGCTGTTGTCATATACGGCGCAGCGACTATCACAAATCGCAAAATCAATTTTTTATTCAAATCGTGGTCCAATATCTTTAATGAATTGTGTTAATTAGGAATTTTTGATTTGATGGTTCTTTGTCACAATGCAGAACACCAAAAATAACATTTGCGTTTTTTTTACAATGGCATCAACTGTTTCATCTACTGAAATCCATAAAGCGTGGTCTTTTATGTATGTATTTTCGTATGTCATCTAAGCATTTGTGGTTAATATTTTTGACATACAAACATACTTTGATTGATAATCTGATCGCATTTCATAGTTTATACATTCTTCCAAAAATTGTTTTAATCGTGGTAAGCGGCAGTAAACTTAATTGAGATTTAGATGGCGCAATTAATTTCAATTGAAAGATAATTTTAAATTACCATGACTTGGCCAGAATTTAAAACAAAAATTTTGTTTTCGGTTATAAGCAATTAGGGTCAAACAAAGAGATCATCAACAAAATAACCGACCAGTTTGAGCGCCTTGAGAATTTTTAATATTTGGAAGGAATAGAAAAAACTCGAAAAATTAAAACAGACTGTAAATTCAAGGAAAGCCAGCCAAACTCAATTGAAGTCGCTGTACTTAAATACATTGTCCAAAGCTGTCATGCAATTTTTTTTTTGCATAATTAAAAACAGGTCTGGTTAGATCAAATAAAACTTTGGCACAGTGATTGGAATTTTATGTAGTCAGTTACCAAAAATACATCCATGTACACATCATCAAAAAATATTGACTACGGATTTATAAAACTGAGGAAATGTTTTTTTGTTTTTGTAATACAATAAATGTCCTGGTTTTTTTACACCCATATATAGTCGCTTACTTCCAACCTATATCGGATTTTTTTATATGTTTATAACTTGAGTTGGAAACACTGCTTTAGTTGATTTTTTTTAGTTTGGTTGGACTTTTCATTATGAATAGTCTTACATCAAAGCAACGCTTGAAAATTGTTGAAATTTTAGAATTAAATATCCATCCAAAATTTTATTCTCCGTTAAAGCCCATTTTTGATTGAATGGGTATGTAAATAAGCAGAATTATCGCATTTGGAGTGAGAATAATCAACAAGCTTTTGTCGAAATTACTGTTTGATGAGCTTTATTGGCTGGCAAAATTATTGGTCCATATGTCTTCAATAACAATGATGGCAGGATGTTACTGTCAATGTTGAATGGTTATAAGGACATGATTTGAATTTTTTTTTCACTTCAATTAGCTGACAATAATCTTGCTGACATGTGGTTCCGACAGGACTGAGCTACATGCTACACAGCATACGCTCAAGAAAACTTTTGGTGAAAGAGTAATTTCACGTAATGATCCAATTAATTGTCCAGCAAGATCGTGGGGTTATATAAAGTGAATTGTCTACAGTGATAAATCAGAGGCAATTGACCACCTGAAAATCAACTTTCGAAGAATTATTGGCGAAATACGGCTGCATATTCTGCTATAATTGTGTGAAAATTAGTGTTCCAGCTTGCGCCACATGGTCGAAATCATATTTACACACTTATGTTATAAAAGTTTCTATCCAACAACGCCCATTTCAAGAATATTAAAAAGATATTTCTTTGTTTTATTATGATGTAAACTTGCGTATCTGTATAAAAAAAAACATCCGATATATACATATGAGAAGAATTTCGAGAAATTTATTTACCCGTTTGGCTACGATATTCGATAATAACATCACTTTCGAAAGCTTGGTAAACGTTTATCTGATAACATATTCAAAAACGATTATAACTCATAGAGTTCACCCGTCGATCGGTTTGTGGCAGCGAATCTTTCAATCTCGAAGGCTTGCCTGTGATATCATCAGCAAACTTTTAGCAATATCTAACGCTGATAACTTTAACGATATCAATAAATATTCGCTACTAATATCTTTAACTATTACATTTTGATATAGCTAAACATTCGTTTTTAATAGTTGGGCAGTAGTTCGAGAACGAGAAGCCTTTGCTCTCTTCTATTTTTGATTTTACTTTTTGCTAAAAACGAGAGAAAATAAATAATAAAAAATGTAAAAAATCAGAATATACCCGCTACGCGTGTTTAGTCGTCGTTGTATCAGTGACGACTAAGAACAAGAGTATTAGACTTTAAGCACATTCAAGGCTACCGATTATCGAGCGCACGGCTACAAAAGACGCTGGATACAAAATTAGCCAGGTAACTAGCTACCTAATTATTTTAGCGACTACAGCTACAAAATAAGCATCTAATTTGACACATTGAACACAATCTAAACAAAACACGTCAGTGGTGCCACATACATTTTTATCGCGTTTTTAATTAATATATTTTTAAAACACCTATTTCATGTTTTTTTTATATAGACAGCGCTAAACTGTTGGCTACGAGCTACAACAATAGTCGTAGCCGTGTTGCCGCTAAATTAACTATTCTCATATGCACACATAAGTATGTTCTATTCTTGACAGCTTGTAGTCGATGGTCGGTAGCCTTGAATATGTTTATAGCATTAGATATATGTGAATTAAGAGAGGAAAAAAGTCTTATGAAATGAATAGCAATGTTCTATGCTCTGTTAAGCATTTTTGTTCGACGAAAACAAGAGCTTAATATTATTTACAAATATTTGGAAGTTAGCGAAACAAAATTTGTATCGCGCCATTAAAAATTTGTTTCTATAGTTCTACGCTAATAGTTGACTATTGCGAACGTTAGTCTGTTTTATAATTTACTACTGTTTAGCAAATATTTTTGTTTCGAAAATTCTTCGCTAATAGCGAACAATCGCTTATTATTGTACGAATCTCAGGTAAAGCGGGTACACATTATGTTATTTTAAAGTATTGTATATTAGATGCTAATCGGTAATTTGCCAAATCAAAATCAAGTAATAATAAAATTAAACTGTGCTTGCATGTTTGTTTTATTTGTCGGATAATAGAAATTAAACAAATTGAAGAATAGAAAAACAAATTGTTAAACAAATTTCCAACTATTTATATTGTAACGTTTTAACCTTTTTAAAACGTTTGAGTTCTTTTTAATTGCGCTAAAATAACATAAACACCACGTTGTTGTTGTTTTACAGTTTTTATTTCCTCACTTTACTGTGTACAATTATAACTATACAGTCTCCAACTTATTTATCTCGTACATAATATTCATTTATACAACACTTTTATTTACGCCTAAACACGACTTTACTTTATGACTGCAAAACGATAACTATATAAAAGTAGGCAAAGCTGCATCCTTATATACCTAATTGCCTACAGTTTGGAAAGTTCGGGAAATGTCTCAAATGCTCTCAAATTCTGTATTTTATGTCCGTTCATTTTAAACATGTTAATGCCCAAATGCATGCTTTTTTATCACAAAATTGTGTTCAGTGACGAAGTTTATTTCTGGTTGAATGGATACATGAACATTTGGTGTGAAGGGCATCCAGAAGCATTGCACGAACTGCCAATGCATTCCGAAAAATGCACTGTTTGGTGTTGTTTATGGGCCGGACCATACTTTTTCAAAGACGACGAAGGCAGGAACGTAACTGTTACGTGTTACTTGGCTGATACGTGGTTTTAACAAGACTGTGCCATATGCCATACAGCACACGAAACTATGGCTCAATTGGGAGGCGAGTTCGGTGAACAGAGTTTTTCACGTTTGGGGTCGCCTAAATCGTGTGATTTAACGCCTTTAGACTATTTTTTGTGGAGCTATGTTAAGCTCGCATCGGTTGACGTGCTGAAACCCAATATTGAAGAATTTATTCGTGAGATACCGCCCAATCCGTTGGAGAGAGTATGCCAAAATTTAACCCAGCGTATGAACCATTTCTGATGTAGCGCAGTCAATGTTTACATGAAATAATCTCTAAACATTGAATTATGTAGATCGTTCTATTGACTCAAATAAAGATTTCATAAATTTGACGAAATGTGTTTTTTTTTTAAATAAAAACCAAAAGCTTTTAAAACAGTACCCGATATTTCTATTGTTTTATCCACAAATTTCTTTTGCACAAATTCCTACGTTTCTTTTTTAATTTTGATTCATTTAAACTTTTCCTGTAAAATTTCTTATAATTTTTACTTTAATTCATATTGACTTCAACTTCAAATTTCTGCACTGAAAACTTTTAACAAAACAATTTTCCCCCCATTTTTGACAACAAATATTTGAAAACTGTAACACAGAAGGTATATTTTTTATATAAAACGAGTATTGCAATAGACTGAATGGAAATTTATATGGCTTCAAGAAATTTTTATATTTTTGTTTGTAACAACAAAATTAAAATAAAAGGTCTAAAAAATGATATTGGTTATAGACGGCTACAAAATACTTTACAGCAGTACATTCAATAACAGATGCCATTGAACTAATTAATGGATTCTTCAGGAGGATAAATGAGCTCAAACAGCGAGAAAATTTTACCAAATTTAGGATCGAATTTTAAAAGTTTCCAATTGTCCACAGACATGAGGTATTTTACCGACTATAGGTTTAAAAAAAAAAAATTGCAATTTAATTTACCCAACTCGTGTATATGATAAAGATGCCTTAAGTACAAAAGTAATTGAATTTCATTATGAAAAATTTTGTTTCATTTGTAAAATAATTAGGAAACGATATAATTTTTATTTTGTTAGAAACATGTGTATTGTTTTATTATAGAGGGTGTTTTTTATAGAGGTGTAAAACTTTATGTTGCAATAAAACAACGATTGATTATTCGATTGACATGAATTTTATTTATCGAAAGGTAATCTTGTGGCATTACATATTAAATATGATTTCTGGCATATGACCGCCACGGCTGGCGTGGATGTAGTCCAATTTGATTTCGATGACTTTTTCCAACATTTGTGGCCGTATATCGGCAATAACACGGCGAATGTTGTCTTCCAAATGGTGAAGAGTTTGTGGCTTTACCGCATAGACCAAAGACTTTACATAGCCCCACAGAAAGTAGTCTAGCGGTGTTAAATCACAAGATCTTGGAAGCCAATTCACAGGTCCGAA
>JAKWBJ010000520.1:1215000-1309624 GCA_023159175.1 Wohlfahrtia magnifica
TATTTTTTATGTATGTATTTAATTGGGAATTTTGATGGGTTGTTTCGGGTTTTATTGGGTTGCTTCCAAATTTCGTTCAATTCGAAAATATTTTTTGTTTGTTAATACAAATACGTTATTTTAGTATTTATAATGCAATTTTGGGCTCTTGGCGGTATCAAGGCGGTATTTATTGTGTTCTATGGGCTGCTAACAATCGTTGATTGAAACAAACTGCTATTACTTTGTTTAAGCCATGTTGTCATCCTCTAAGCTGTCTTTTTAGCAAAAGTACTTATCGGACGCTGACAGATCCTTGGCAGAGGGAAACCTTATTTCATTGCTAGACTCACCAGGCCTACCATCCAATTGGTAAGCATCCTAATCACTTGATTCTCTCTCTCTCGATAGTATATCGGAACTGTCGACCATTGATATCAGATTAACAGCTAGGTTCATGTTGGGCTGGTTTCCGATTTGATTCAGGGGATTGTGCTTCTATGTTGAACCTCTAGATGACTGTCACGACCGGTAAATCTGAACTTGGCGGCTAACACAGGCGCTTCGCATCATGTGTGCTATCACAAAGGGCGCTATGTGTGCTTCAGTGTGCCTTGACTCAACGAGGCTGTAACTAACCTAACCTTAACCATGCAATATTACCTGTATGACCCAGGATAACCTGGGTTTTTGAGCAACACTTTTACTTTAGTAACTTTCAAATCGTAACTTTTTGAGATATATGTAGCACTATTGCAAAAAAGGGGCAATATTGTCATTGTGTGTATATTTCCAGTATCACGAAATGTCTGCTTCTGAACTGCACTTTTAGCTGCTTTAGTTATGAGCTGACTTACCACAAAAGTTGCAGGGAAGGCGTTTTAACCCAATTTTACTATCAACCGATTTTCTTTTAGGTTTTTATCAGAATTTACATATTTTTTGAGCACAATTCACAATGACAACTAGCAAATTTATGGACCATTTTTTTACAAGCTCACACACAAAGCATTGATAATTTATATAAAACTTCTCTTAACGAAATCTAGCAGGGTGACTGCCTATGCGTTGAATTCATTTTTTATATTTGAGTAAAAACTAAATAGTTGACATTATATCGGATTTGAATTAAACTTCTTTCAAGTTTGCGTTATAAATAAACGTACTGTGCTACGCCATGAACAAGCAAGGCTACGTTCTTATAGATCATAAGCGAATCATATAAACAGTCTTATTGAGCAGTCCATTGAGTTATTAAACAATCTCGACTATTTGGAGCGTATTAGCACACAAAGGAACTCTTGGGAAAATTATCGATGTAATAAAAGCACAAATGCGTCAAAGCAAGAATGACAAGGTATGTCCTATGACGATGTATAACAATGAGTTTACATGAGGACTTAACACAAAAGTAAAAGACCTCGACTACGACGGCAACATGAGTGTCCTGGCTCACAGCTTTTGCGACATAAAAAAAATATTGTCAAAACAAATATTGTGCAATGCGTGCAATGCAAATTTGGAAAAGTCAATGCAGGCATTTATTAATCACTGTCTACGGTGTATTCTGAAAATATTTTGGCCAGATGTGATATTTAAATATTCTTTATAGTGAAAACAAATCAAATTCCAATAAAAAAGGAAGCGGTGATGGCTTGGCACACACAATGAAGTTAATCATAGAATGGAATCCACGGAGAGGCAGGCAGAAAAAATAACTGCTTTCTACAGGATGCCCTGAAGCCAGATAAGAGCATTCGCTTTAGGCAGAGACACAGCTGAAAAAAATTTATTGTGACCATAAAAAAGTAGCAAAGCACCAAAATCTTCTTCATTTTTATACAAACCATATGGATAGGTTGTCCTATGCTTGTCAATTAATAACTCGCGAATCACTCAACCTACAGTCTCTAAATATGTTCGTATTCAATACAAATCATCAGTTAACAAATAAGCGGGATTGGAAAAGTGGGCATGGTACCTCCCATACAAACTAAATGTTGATTTGGTTTAAACAACTTCTTGGACAATACACATCGTCAGTCTGGGCGAGATTGGCTAAGTGGGCGTGGCACCTCTCATTCATACTAAATGTGTAACTTTGCAAGTATAAAAAACGGTAACAGTTCAAGCTTCGTTATCTATCCACATCAGTCAAAATGCGGGATTGGATAAATGGATATCACTTTTTATAAAGCGCGACAGTGAATTTTTTTTAATTTAAAAAGGAAGGTGTTTTTGAATGTATATGTGTATATATGTTTACTGGAAGCCTATTTGCAACAAAAAGGCTGAACCTTTTAGCCTTGGGCCGGAAGGAGATGAAATGAAGGAAAATAGTACAAAATTATAATTAAGGAAGTAATTAAGAAGCACGTAGTAGTAGCAGAGCACGCTGGGTTTCAGCTAGTTTTTCTTTACAAATTTTTGTCTTAAAATAGTATACAATTAGATTTTATTTTTTTATGAATATGAGGGTAAGTATTTATAATGCGCTTACGGATTGAAAACATTTGTAACTTGGCTTGTTTTTACAAAAAGTGTATGAAAATGAATTTAAATTTAACAAAATTGACTGTAGCGTTCAAACAGGATAAATGGCATATAGCTGCAAATGAATAGATTCATATATAATGAAGCAACTTTTAAAATGCTTCACACGTTTGAGAACCTTTCAACTTTCAATTGAAAACTTTTCAAATAAATTTAATTGTTGCAGTATGTATACACCCACATACAATTGATGAAAAGCGAAAACTTTTATTTGCAAAGTAAATTTTATTGATTATCATTCTTTTGTCATTTATGTTTTTGAATTTTTGATTATTGTATTCTACACCATTGTCAGCACTGAGAGTATGTTAGGTTTTTATAATGTTTGTAAAAAAAACTTTTACATCGAAAGGTGCGTCATCCATCCATCCATCCTATCCCATTCCTTTTTTTTATTCCTAACTCTTAAACCTGGTCTACACTTGGAATAAGTGAAATCAAATCGATAAGTATTTCAAACAAATTGAATTTTATATCATTTAGGATTTAAAGAAAAAAACTTCATGTACATATGTAACGGTAAATATTTGGTTTGGGAGTTAAGAACTAATATTTTTTTAACATTGGTTTTGAAAGCTTGCTACCGATGCGACGTAGTATGTTGCCATTGTTTGGTGGTGTAAAGTGTGTAATAATAATTTTATAATTCAAATGTTTTGTATTCAAAGAAATTAATTTAAACGTAATAAAATTGTTTTCTTTTGTTTGTTATCTTGTCAGTCATCATTTAATAAAAAATTAAATTTTGATTACTGATATGTCATTAAGTTACACAATAATTATTAGATATTCAACATGAGTAGAAGTGTGATTTCCTTTAAGTACGAGGGCGGCCCCATAATTGGCCGATCTAACAAAGGAAACAACAATGTGGAAAAAATTACTTTCTTTTTTTCAACAATATTCAATAGCTTCGATACCCTTTCTATAGTAAAAACTGTCTAGAGCCTTAAAATAGTCATCGACCACAAACTTCAACTCGTCATTGTTGACAAAATTTTTACCACCGTTCCGTTTTATCAAGCTTGGAAATACGTGGAAAACAGTTCAAGAAATTTAAATCTGACAAATAAAGTGTGTGATCAAGCAATTCGAATTTTAAATAATTAATGTTGACCATCGTAATAGTGGTTAAATGGTGCATTGGCTTGATAAAACTAAACTTACTTTTTTGCCTTTCTTTCTAAATTTAACCATACAGGGTGTTCGCTGGGAAGGTATACTACTTTGTTTTGCCGCCATTTTGGTAAACATTAGTCTTGAAAGTTCATATATGGCAGTCGTGAAGTAGAGACGTGGCAAATTTATTATGGAAAAATATTCAGTAAACCAACGTGTTTTAATGGTTAAAACATTTTATCAAAATCAATCATCGATTTTCATGAAATAATTATAATGAGTGACGAGGTACATTTTCAAATGAATGGTTATGTGAATAAACAGAATAGTCGGTTCTGGGCAATGGAAAACCCTCAAATTATTTATCAATCACCTTTGCATCCATTAAAAGTGACAGTCTGGTGTGGCATTTGGTCAGGAGGAATCATTGGAACTTACTTCTTTGAAACTGAAAACGGCGTAACGGTAACTGTCAATGGGGAGCGATATAGTGATATGATTGAAAACTTTTTAACGTCACACCTGCATGCTTTAGGCTTGACTTACATGTGGTTTCAACAAGATGGTGCCACATCGCATACAGCCAGGATTACAATGGAATTACTGCGAGACCTCTTTCCACAACAAATTATTTCAAGGGATGGTGATTTTGATTGGCCCCAACGGTTGCCTGATTTGACTGGTCCGAACTTCTTTTTGCGGGGATATCTGAAAAGCAAGGTTTATTCAAACAAACGAGAAACGCTGGAGCAACTCAAGCAAAATAGTCGTGTTGAAATTAATGAAATACCGCGTGAAATGTGTGAGAATGTAATGAAAAATGTGCACAAAAGGGCTCGCATTTGTGAGGCTAACAGAGGCCGGCATTTATCTGATATCGTATTCCACACATAATTGCCGACATTAAATAAAACATTTATCAATTTAAGATCCATTCTCTTTTATATAATCGAAAATTATAAACAAAGTAGTATATCTTCCCGAGGGACACCCTTTACAAAGGGTGCAATAGCTTAGCATAACACTTGCTCGTATAGTTAATAAGAAGTATACCACACACGTCACAAAAGACGGACAATATAGTATGTTTTCTTTGAACACGATTTTCCCAGTTCAGTTCACTACTTTGACTGCTGATTTATTTCAGGTATAAACATGTCTCACCTATGATAATGAATCGAAGTAATAACTAGACTTTTTTGCGATGAAACAAAGCAAACCCTGTACAGATCACAGCACCATGCTTAGTATAATTACCCAACAGTCATCGCAAAAGTGATCTCCTTTATAGCTCATCTTCATCGATACTGGAAGGACGGTTGACACCATTCATCACTCTAAGATATGGTAAGTACTTTCTTGCAAGAGTGTGTCCAGAACTATTATATCCCTCATCAAAGGTCTTTAGAGCAGTGCAAAATTTTGAATCGTTGACGAAAACATATTGAGTCAATAGATGTTAAAGTAGGTGTTTGATAAGGCTGCCTGCTCTTTTCATTGTTCTTCAGCCTTGTCGTTGACAAGATAATGTCGATAGCAACATTAAAATCCAGGGGAATAATAAGGTATCTGATCGAGCGATTTGGGGATCTGGAGTATGCGGACAACAATTCGTTACTCTCACATAGTTACAACGGTATACTATACAAACTGGTGATGTTATAGCTGAAGCAGCTAAATGCGACCTTAAGATTAACATCCTCAAAACTAAATCCATAACGCAAAACTCGCAAAATGTATAACCTTTTAAATTGCATTAACAGAATATTGATGAGTTTAAAACATTTTGATACCTTGGTAGTATCATTACACTAACTGGTAGTTAAAAAACAGACGTTGGAATTCGCATAAATAAGGCCAGATATCAAAAATATGTTTGAAAATGAAATAACATATCCTCAACATGTGCGTTAAGTCAATTGCCCTCTATGGCTTCGAGTTGTGGAATGGAGAGCGATGCTACAGGTCTTCATAAGCCGGTCCCTTCGCTGAATACTGAGATATTTTGTCTAAGAACAATAAGCAACGAAATTCTTGGGAATGTAACTGGAAAATTGTCTGTTGCAAAGGAGATAGTAAAGATAAAAAAGGTGGATTGGACTCGCCCTCCACAGAGGTAGCTAAGAAATCGCCAAAACCACTCGGTAGCCAAAGAGAAGGGCGTCCAAGTCATACATGTCACAGGGAATTGCACTTAGAGGCAGCGGAAGTTGTCTAGTTTTAAAATGCCCTACTATTTTATTGTCTTCTTTAAATAATTTTTTACGTGTTAATCCTTAACAAGAAAAAGGTTGCTTTTATTTAAAAAATGCTTTAGAATGTGGTTCTTCATGCGAAGTAATACGTTTTTATGTTATATAGGGTCCGCCAAAAAAATTTTTTTTTTTTTTGGAAGATGCTGTAAAAAAACTACTGAATATATTCTCATTTTTTTTTTTTTATTTGAAAGTAAAATCCTTCCGGTTAATAATGGAAAATAATTTCATTCAATTTCATTCATGCCTGCGCTGGCCATGCAGTAGCCTACATGATCGGTCCAAAGTTTAAGCACATTATCGATTGTGTGCAGCTGTATTTCACCAGTGGCTTCACGAATATTGTCCTTTAAAGCGTCAATTGTCTCTATCTTGTTGGCGTAACACTTATCTTTGACGGCACTCCCCAAATAACAGTCCAACAGTGACAAATCGGCTCTGCGGCTGATAATGCGATCTTCAAAAACAGGGCGCAATACATAGAGTGTAGCTTCGGCTGTGTGGCACGTAGCGCCGTCCGAAATGTTGCTAAGATCCTCCTCTTCAATTTTTGTGAACAAAAATTCGTTCAACGATCGCTATTGACTGTAACGCCCACTTATGCCTCTGGACCAAAATTCGCACCAAACAGTGATTCGTCTTGGGTGTATCGGCTTTTCAATGTATGCGTGCGGGTTTTCTGTTCCCCAAATGCGACAATTTTGCTTGTTTACATACCCGCCAAGATCAAAATGAGCTTCATCTGAAACGATGATTTTTTGTGGCAAAATCGGCATCTTCTGTAAGTCGATCGCAGGCCCATTTAGCGAAGCGTATACACAACCATATTCGTTCAGCGGAAGGATAAAACTAATTATCTCTCAAATCAGACATGAGCTAAGTGTTACCATTCACGAAATAAGCACTAGTTGAAAAAAAAAACCTTAGATGGCGGACCCTTTATTTCTAACTAAAGAAAATTGTAAGAAATTCATAGAAAAAAAATTTTAAAAAAATTAGTTTGTTTGTTTGTTGTGTTAATTTATAGAAGAAAAATATGAAAAATTTTTTTTACTTATTTACACATTACATTTTTTACGGATGAAGCATATTTGTATGTTATAACTAGGCTTGCCAGATGGCATTGATTTCGCTTGATTTACAAGAATTTTTACATGGAGCAAAAATACGATTTTTCAAAATTTCTTAAAATATATTTTTAAGGTTTTTCTTATACAACTTTTAAGTAAATTTATAACGCGCAGATATTTATTTTCTGGTTAAGTTTACCTGTAGAGATCGAAACAAATGATAATATGTAGGCGTGATGTCCAGGCTATATGGCGGATACATCAAAACTTTTCAGCCAACCGCTTTCAGTTTCTACCGGGTCATCAAAGATGTTTGTTGTGTTTTCTCTAAAAATGTCAACGCGACTTAAATGCTGGTTTTTCACAATTTTATTCATAATTTCATTGACTTTCTTTTAGTGATTAATCAAAATTATCAGACAGATGACAAGCACCCCACTTCGCTGCTGTTTTTCTAGTTACAGCATCGTCTCCGTTAGCTGCGCAAATGTTTTTTGGGAGTATGTAAGAGAATAACTTCTGTAAGAGAATAACCAAATATAATGGTAATGTTCAGGATTTTCACCTATTTAAAGATGTAGATAACTTTTCATAAAATCAAGCGATTTTAGTAATGTCGTCTAACAAAGTGAAACTTAAAATATCATCTTTCAGACAACACTGTAGTCTGATACAGTTAATATTTTTTTTCTCCGTCACTCCTCTAGGGAGCATATTGGCTTTCCACAAAGCATCTTTTGCTTTGTTTCAGTTTCTTTAATCAATTTGATATTTCAAGCTAAGTAGATGATTAATCCGCTGTAGCTTCCTCCATATGATTTTTTTTGTGTGTGTAGTGGTGAAGATCCTTGTTAATTGGTGATGATCTTTACTTTAGCATTGTATTTTTTTTCCCAGTAGGTGGCGTGTTTTTCCTGATCATTCGTCTGATGTTTGTCTTGAGAGGTATTCGAGAAGGGTCAGTGAGGCTTTTTTCTTTTATTTTTTTTAGATGAAGTTGTCTGGAGGGAAGACGTTGGAGCGTTTTTTATTATTAAACATTCGAAACCACAATTAAATTTCTTTTCCGTCATGTCCTCTGATGAGGCTCGAACCTGGGTCGTTTTTGTTGTTATGCGTGCGCTCTTACCACTACACCACGCCACTCCGATGCAGTTAATACTACCAAAGTTATTTCATTTCTGAGCCATTCGAAGTTTTCAAACAGCAATATTTTTCACTGTCAAGATTTTTTTTCAAAATCAAGATTTTTTCATATAAATTTCAAGAATTTAGCAATGTTGAATTTGGCAACCCTAACTATAATAAATAACCATAAGAAGGCCTCTATCGTCATTTCCACATCCAAATATATTTCTGATTTTCAAGCTGAAAATATTATTTTTAAAATTCTGAAAAGTTTTCTGGCTGCAAATTTAGTGTCGACCACAGAGTGTTCGGCAACTGTTGAAGAAATATGGCCAGAGAACAAAAAACAAAAAGTGAGTTTCTCCAGGCGAACATACATGTAATATCACAGTAATCGATCGATTTATCCGTAGATTGAAAATTTATAGATTTCGGTTTTCTAGTCAACATAGCTACTTTAGTTCAACAAATGGCAGATGCTACATTTTTCTTATAGTGTTAGCACTGTTATTTCCGTGGTCCAATGACTAGTAATTTTGTTGTTTTATTAGCAAAAAGTTAATAATTTTGAATATAACTTATAGCGACCAATATAGCGAAAAGATTGCTACATATACTTAATAATATGACACTCATAATGCTGACATTGCCAATGGAATATCATAATATCACAGATAATATATGACAAGCAGATATCTACACATATTCGATTCATTTCTTGATGTCAAAAGCATTACATAAATAAACCACAAAATCATCAAGTATTTACGAATATTAGGATGCAGGGCATCAATAAATATCAATAAATATGAATACTCCACTATGTTTAAGAAATTTTATGCAAACAAAGCAGTTAGAATGCGTAGACACATGTACATATAAAAAGGTAGACAGACATTCAGACATCTAAAACAAGAATGAAAAAAATCCAAAAATTAAAAAAAAGAACCGCAAAGATATTATAAAACTATTATCAAACGCACCTGCTGGTGTGCTAAAGGATAAAGGCAATACATACAGTTATAGTCAATCAAACTCGACTGTAGGGTACCTTTTATTGAAATAGTATTTTCAACATCGCTTTTTACCAAATTCATTACAGTATTAAAAATTACGAAATTCTAAAATTATGTCAAGCAAGCAATCTTGTTTCCAAAAAGATCAATGTTACTAAAAAGAACAATTTAAGAGGTTCCCCATTGAAAAATTATAAAGAAAATTGTTGTGCCATATAATGCAACGTACGTACAGTCTTAGTAAAACCTCTATGCGGCACGTTTTAAAATTAAGATATCAATTTAAAATGTTCGCAGAAAACTTTTTTTACTAAAACGACCAATTTAAGTGGTTCCTCATTGAAAAAAATTGTGCCATATAAGGACCATTCTAATACGGATTAAAAAAAAGAAAACAATACAGACGTTTAGAAAATATTATGCCGCTTTTAATAATAAAAGTAATGTTTCTGAATCAGATTATTTTCTTTTCAGGTTTTACAGACCTGAGCGTGAACACAAAATACCAACACTAATTATGATTAGAGTACAATAAACATTCAATTTTACGTATGTATATAAATAGTACATACAGTTTGTCAAGAAAATCTTTTTACATAGTGAAAAAATAATTAAGTTTAGCTTCTATCATCAAAAAGAAAACGTTTTTGTTTTACTTTTCTAAATTTGTTTGTTAATTCTATTTCATCTAGATACGAGGGCGGATTGACATTGAAGCTACCTTGCGCTAGATGGCAGCACAAACACAAAAACTTTTTCTTTCTCAGAAATTACGATCTGTCAAACGTCAGCTGTTAAAATTTTAGCCAAATTCATCGATTAGTTTATTTGTTGTAGTCGTTTGAAGTAAGCAACTTTTGTGTTTCTTGGAAAATGGAAAAAAGTGAATTTAGTGTAGTGATTAAACACTATTGTTTGAAAGGCAAAACGGCGAATCTGCTCCGTCAGATTATATGGTAAAATATTGGATTGCTGAATTTAAACGGGGCCGAACAAGCACTGCAACAATACCATCAACAGGAAGGCCAAAAGAGGTGGTTACTGAAGAAAATATCAAGAAAATCGTCGATATCGTTATGAATGATCGCCGGGTCAAAATACGTAAGATTGCTGAAATGGTAAATATTTCATATGAATGTGTGTTCAACATTTTGCATGAACATTTGCATATGAAAAAGCTATCGGCAAGATGGGTGCCGCGTTTGCTCAGTGTTGAACAAAAACGAGTTCGACAGATCACTTCACAGCGGTGCTTGGACATAATAAAGCATAATCCTGCTGTTTTTTGGCGTAGATTAATAACTGTTGATGAAACGTGGGTCCACCACTACAAACCTTAAACCAAAAATCAATCGAAACAATGGGTGGAAGCTGGTGGAAGTGCTCCGAAGAAGGCAAAGACAGCGAAATTGGCTGGCAAGGTTATGGCCACTGTATTTTGGGATGCACTCGGAATATTGCTCATCGATTATCTTGAAAAGGGATTCACAATCACAAAAGAGTATTATCGTGCATTATTGGATCAATTGGTTGATGCAATCAAGGAAAAACGATCACATTTAAACAAGAAAAAAATACTCTTTCTTCAAGACAACGCACCGGTTCACACAGCATTAGATACGATGATAAAACTACGAGAAATCCACTTCGAATTGGTTGATCATCCACCTTATAGTCCAGATTTAGCCCCTAGTGACTTTTTCCTGTTTCCAAACTTGAAAAAATGGCTCGCAGGAAAAAGACACAAACGAAGAAGTGATTACCGAAACTAATGCGTATTTTGAGGAGTTCCCAAAAATAAGATTAAAAAAATAAAAGAAACTCTAGAATTTTGTTGTCAAGAACATATTTTTACATACTACCATAATATTAATAAATGGAATGAAAAAATTGAGTTGTAAAATAACCAATATTATGTAAGACAATATTGACATCAATTACAGCTTAGAGATGCCTTTTCAGGGAAGAAATATTTTATTGAACATATTCAGTTGGAATTTTATCCCTTTCTTTCACAATTACGGCCTCTTGGTAGTACTACTTTTAAGAAAAGTCTATAAATTTTCAATTGGGCTTAGAAATGGACTCTGATCATAAATATCCAGTATTTTACGACATTTCTAAAGAAGCATATTCGTAAGAAAAGGTGTTATTATCCTGACAGAACTTGAACTTCAGCTTTCTATTAGTATAAAGCTTAATTTTTTAGCACTGTTAATTAAATGCCACTTTAATATGTCCAGGTATTAATTCGTATCAATATTGTTCTCAATGAAACGGAATTCTCCTACTCCCTTACTAGATATGCAGCCACAAATCATTATCGAAAGTTCTTCATATTTTACAGTCTGTATTTTGTTTTGACTTTTCAACGCTTTTAAGGGTTTCTTCCATAATTCATTAGGGCCGACATTATAAAGAATCACTTTTATGATCTCATCACAAAATATAATTTGATCCCAGAAGTCGTCAAGTTTGAAAAAGACACTCACCTTTCTTTGTGTTGAACTGTAAGCAACCCACTGATCTGTACAAAAAAGTTCTTCTTTTTCAAGACTTGGCTTACCGTTTCGTGAGAAGCTGTCACGCAAAATTCTTCTCTGAGCTCATCAGAAAGTGTTCTTGTGGATACCAATGGATTTTTGTCCACTTTTCTTCGTAAACGGGTTCTGTTTTATTCTAATTATTAGGTGGGAGATATGGTGAATATATTAACTTAAACTTTTGAAATAGTTAATCTTCTTGTTGAGAACATTTCAGATAATACTTTTACCATTTTCCCGACCGGATAACTATAGCAAACCAACTAATTTACATTTGACACTGCTTTATGGTGGGGCATCGTATATTCAGTATTTATTTGATAAAAAAAACAAAAAATTTAATTTAAACGTTTCAAAAGTTTTTTGACTAATGAAACACAACAATAAAAAAATATTTGGACAGCAAAATCTACCAGATTAAAAGAATATACAAATTTCAAAAACATTCTCTTTTTTAATTTTTCATTTTATTTCCTTATTCCAATTTTTAATTTTTGTATTCTTTGGCTGTTATTCGTTAGTTAATAATCAGTTTATTATGAATTAGTAAAAAAATATTAGAAAAAATAAATCAGAAAATCCGTTTTTTAATGATAAAAGTTAAAAAGAAAACTTTTTCACGATGTAAAAAGATTTTCTTGACAAACTGTACATATGCAGTATGTATACATACATACGAATAGTATTTTTTTTAATTTTTTTTTTTTGCCACATTTTCACATTTCATTTAACCGAAAACCAATATTTAACCGAAAGTCAATATTTGCCTAAGTGTAGACTTCTAAAAAACCAACATAACCTTGAGCCCAAAAGATTTCATACACAAAACCCTTCACTTTTAAATTCACAAAAGGCTTTCAATTTGTAATTTTGCGATGCCTTATTTTTATTGCAAATATTTTAATTTTTGATATATAATTTTCTAAATTTAGATTTCTTAATGAATTACTATTGATTATTGATTGTGTCACACCTTGTTTGCAAGGTTTATACAGGATGAAAAAAATAGTTGATACAATTAAGCGTAAGTGTTAGAAAAAAAAAATAAATAAATAAATAACTAAAAGCAAGTAACACACTATTAAATAATTATATAATTTAAAGGCGAGTTTTGAACATCAAATTAAGGATATAACGCAAATTGATAAACATGTAAAAATCTTTTTTTAGTAAAATTTTTAATTTCAAAAGCAAAGTTTTTTTTTAGTAAAATATTTCTAAAACACAATTAAATGTTTTATTTACACTTCCTCTTCTGCAAAATTTTTGTTTTGATTTTCTACGTTGGCCATAAATCAATTGAGCTGCAATAATTAAATTGGTTTCTGTGAAAATTGCATGTAGAATTTGTGGTTGACAACATAAATGAAGTGAAAACGTATTGCACATGTATGATGTCATATCAATTGAGTTAAAAATATGTACAAACGTTTGATTTACGGCGAACTCTGAACAAGTTTACTAAAAAATGCAAATATTTTTCAATTCCTTTTGAACTCTCAAAACATAACATTTTTAAAAGAAAAGGGAATAACAAGTGTACATAAATACATATGTATGTATTTGATTGAAGTGTGTGTGCAAAAACAAGGAGACTCCAAAAGGGCTTTACGCTTTTTGGCACACAAAGATGGTAGCCTTGGATTTTTTTGAAGTGTTATTAAATTGGATACCTACTGCAAAGAGAACTAACAATTTGTATTCAAATCTTAAAACTATAAATTATACTAATTTAGTTCAGCTAGTGCGAAACGATGTTGCATGGAGTCATGGATTGATTTGATATTATTCTCGCTCTTCTTCATATCAGGCTCGATGTATATCTTTTTCTTAAACGCACACCGCTCATTTATTGCAACAGTGTCATAACTAGGAAGATCGGATGGTTATTATTCGACCGTTTTTTTGGTTTTGTCGAACAAGGTTTTTTCAAAATCTTCATTTTTGGAATACCGAATAAGTATAATTTTTATACGTTTGTATATTTTTTTATTGCAAATAAGCTCATCGTTTAACTATTTGTATAAATTTAATTGTTTTGTGTATATAACTTGAAAGTCTCACAAAGAACGTGAAAACCAAGGTAGATTGGAAAAGATGTGCACTCTTGAGCAAAAATAACCTTTTCTTATCTTCTATAAAAAAATATTGATTTTTATATATGGACTAGACTCATTGAAGGCCCATAAACCCACAAAAGGCGGTTCCGAATGGCAGATATATTAGTTAGTGAAGTTTTTTACAGCGTAAGTAGACATAACCAGTTGCTAGTAATGTTGTGAGGTGATATCGCTGTTGTGGCCTGTGATTGAACCGACGACTTCTTGGTTGGAAGGTGGGTTCTTACCTAACATACCACTGTGATACACACTCATTAAACTTTGTTTTTTATGGCCTCCGCACACCGTTCTGGCATAGCTTTTATGAGATTTCTTTAATTTTAAGCTTTCCGTCAGCTTCTGCTTATTTTTAAAACGACGTGGTCTAGCTCTGCGCTTCAAGAATTAGGAACAATTTTATTTCAATAAAAAAAACCGAAAACTGGTTTTTTAAAAAGTGCTCCTTTTCGAATATTTCGAAAACCGGTTTTTAAAAAAAGTCGAATAATCGATCTCCCTCTTCATAACTCAAAACACAAAATTTTTCAGGAGAGCTGTTTTAAATTTGAATATCTCATTACTTAACATTGAAATAGGAAAAAACACTTATAAAACATAGAGCTTTTGTTATTTTAGCTCCTTTGTATGAGTTCAATGTTAGAAGCTAAGGCAGTGCCCCATAACTGTACACAAAAAGGAGTTTACAGTCCAAGCTAATCATCGAGTTTCTATGAATTAGCCAATTTAATTGTATCGCCTATATTTTCATTTTGATTAACTTATTATCTGTGTGGCTTTTTGTGTTAGCCGGCGGTTAAGATTCATAAAAGTTTAAGTTTGCTCATTAACCTTTATCTTCTGTTGCCTTAACCAGATATCGAGCACCGTTGTGCGGTCTTGAAAAATCTAAGCTGCTTATATGGGTATTCATGATTGCTTAAATAGCCAACAGCGAATGTCGAAGTGTGGGTACTACCGCATGTTGGCATATCGGAGGTATACATGTATCAAATATAGAATGGGTCTAAGAATAGTTTCCTGGGATATTCCGATTTTGATACTCGCTTACATGAACCTTAAGCTTTCGTTCAGTTAGGTATCTCTATAATAGGGTGCAGACGTTTGTCGAACGCTTGTGAAAAGTCGATAAAAAGAGCGGAGCAATATTTTTTTAAAGGTCATTGTAATGGCACGGATCTATGTGTTTGTTTAATTGAATTAAACTTCTTTAGTAGTAATTTTGCAAACATCTGCGATATATAAGACAATAGGTTTGTAGGTCTATATGACTTCACCTTGCTTTGATCATTTCCACGCTCAAGGATCCTAGAGATAAGATATATTTTTCAAGCACGGCGATAATATTCTTTTAATTTTTGTAAAGAGGCCCGCTTATGACAGGTCTATTAAAGTCTCTCGCTGCTTGTCATAAGAAATAATCAATCGCGGTGATATTCCATTTTCTGACTGGCATATTTGTTTTACTTCCTGCTCAAATCTTGCAGGCTTGAGAGAGGGCGGCACGTGGAGGCAAAGACTATATGGACACAGTAACGTAAGTAGCTGATTCGTCGGAAATTGCTAACTTTGGACTTTAAATCTTTTTCCCTCGAGAAGGTGGTACAGAAGGCGGAAATTATACGGATGTCTTTAAAATGAATTGCAGCCGCTTTCTGCGAAAGATCGAACATTGCAGAGTCCTAGCTTCCGGATTATGCCAGTGTTTTACAAGCAGAGAAAGCAGTTAAAATAACTACAGACTAAAAAACATTATGGTATTTGCCTATACCCAGACTGCTATACATTTGCTAACATCAGTCAGGTCACTCCAAGCTGGTCATGCGTAGAGTATGATAGTCAAGTTTTCCTATATTGGGTTCCAGGACACTATAATGTTGATAAAAACTAGAAAGTCGAAAGGAGAGATCCTTATACCGAAGAGCGAGATTAGGCAGAAATTAAGGCATACTTTCTTGCGAAGGATCAACAGCAGATGGAGTATTTTGGCGACTTGTTCAATCGCTAGGCAAACTTGAAAGTTCGACAGAAACAAGGCTAAGGGAAGCAAGCAAATTATATTGGCATGAGCGTTAACAATCCCCCCTGTAGAAACTATGAAGAGGACAGAAGCGAGGAATCTAAACATCTAATATGCGAGTGTCTAACATTAGCTAGGAAGAGGCTAATATTTCTGCGCTCACCACTGTTCATATGTAAACATGGCTTTAGCAGTTTTCAAACTAGGGCCCATGTAATACACATCAGTTGACATCATGCGATGAGACGAGTTTTATGTTATCGAAACGGCAATAAGTTGCAATTGTACCCTTAAGTTGGGAACCTGAACCTGAAAGTTTTTTTAGAAAATACGCCATCCTCGGGATTTTAGCTTATGAGTTATATGTACAAGATTAAATTATTGAAGTAATTCTTGTTAGCTAAGAATGGTACCTATCGTTTTTGGTAAGAATGGTACCACAATTTTAAATAACACCCACATACACCGAAACCCTGAATTTAGGAAACGGTTATTTTATGATGTTTGAAATTTCATGTTGCACTCTTAGTCGTCTTTCTTCTTTCTTACTGTTACGACTATATACTGTTCCTTGTTGATTGTAGGAGATACTCAGTTTCGGAATAGTATAGTAGTAGTACATGTTTTTCAAAAAAAGGAAACAAAAAAAAAAAAAAAACGAAACCAATGACGACTCTTGCACAAATCAATATTAGGCGAATTGCGGTTGACGCTGGCATATTTATTATCTTGTGCCAAGCAGTAAAATTATTTCGAAACAGTTTTGACTAGAACCGCCATCACATACAAAAGTATTGCTTAACGGCTATTGGATGACGAAAATGTTCGATCTAAATTGTTCAAAGATAACTGATAAAGGCTAGTTTACACGATAATACTTTACGCATGTGAAATCAAAAGAGACCAATAGTGCGAGCGAAACAAAAATACTTTTTTCTCTGTTTATTTTATTTATTTACATAAAAATACATCTCCGATCTAATGAAGAGTGATAGTTCTGAACAAATTTTAAAAAACAAAAAGAGTCGTACGACTGCCAAATTTGCATCAGTGTTTTCACTTTAAGCTTAACAAACAAAAACCCTATATTAGCTAATAATTGCTCTACTAAATTTTAAGTTTTCATGCTGGCAATACCACTGATGCAATGCATACGAGTATTCGAACCAGCAAATTTTTATTTTTATTATTTTAATATAAAATCATATATTTTTAAATAAATCTGTTTTATTTGTGATTACTTTTATACTTTATTTAATGCTTTACATATATATTTATTGCAAAAATTTTTCAAATCCTAAAAAATTAAGACAATTAATTTTATTAGTGATATAATAAATACCCGATTAACGAGCTTTGTGTATTTGTTTTGATTTTATGTACATCACTAAAGGAAAAACTGTGAGCGTAAAAAAAAGTAAACACCCTAATTCTCAAGAATTGAGTTCATGTTTCAGTCCTTAGAAATACGATGAATTTAAACATATTATATTTTTTTAAGATTGTATTTACGGTTGTACAAAATCCATAAAAAATAACAGCAAAATTCTTACAACAATTAAAGTTATACAACGAGATTGAAAAAAACCCTATTTTTTATGCGTCAAAAATAAGTACACAAAACAAAAATTTATGCGATAAGAAATAATGGAGTAGAAATATTTGGAAAGTGATGCTATTTTTCCGATAGCCGGTTTTTGTACCTATTGGGACGTATAAGCAAATACATTTGCTGAATGCTAATCGATTTTAAGATTCTTGGAAGATTTGGAAAGAGGAAGAATAGATCTATTTAACGATGTATACTTTACTTAAGTAAACTTTAGGAATCTGTGTGTATTTAACAAGCAAACACATTTTTTATCCAATTCATTCTAAAATTTTGAAATTTAGAGTCATTTTTACACGCTATTTTATATTAGAACTGTCCTATTTTTTGGTCTTGTTAAATTAGTATTTTTAATTATGAATATGATTTTGTTGTATGTTTTTATTGTGCTTAAATGAAAAAATTTATTAGAAAAAAATTTGTTTTAAAAGAAAAAGGTAAGAAAATGGACCGATGATGATAAAGTGGGTGTTAAAATTTGTATACATACCAAGAGCATGTTCTGAAGTTGAACAAAAAAGTTCCTATAAAAACTTATATACTCAATCAAATAAAACAAAACTTCACACATTGTTAAGTCCTTTCAAAAAAGATTAACAAAAGGTATAATGTGCACTGGAATGGGAGAAAAGCTATGATTCAAAAGAATCTTCATGAACTTAGGTTATACTTTTTGCTTAAGTAGAAAGGAACTTGTATTTTTTAGAACTCTTTCTTTGTGGTCTTTTTATAGAATTTAGATGTATTCTCTAAATATTAACCAAAAACCTAAGAGAAGTCTGGTCCCATTCAAATTATATTCATTGCCATAGCTTTAACATTTTCCAGGAAGTCCAATTATATTTTTAACAGAGTTTTTTGCTATTGTCCAAAGAGTCTCCATTGGATTGGAATTAGGGCTTTACGGTGATCACTAATTTACCTAAAATTTGTGTTGCAACATCCATTCTTTGACAATTTCAACGGTCTGGCTTGGATCATCATGTCACTAAAAGATTACATTTTCTTTTGGGTAAGGTTTTATGCCTCCAAAAAAATTTCCTTGGCGCCAAAACATGCTATTTGAATTTTTATATTAAATATTCATAATGTTATGAAAATAAAAGTGCCTTAAAAGAAACTACACCACATAAGGGACTGTATTGTGAGATTTTAGTCTATTGGTTTTGTGTCAAGGTTTTAAATGTGTTACCCTGGTAATGCCGTACTGATTTGTGTATTTGATGACATTGCCAATCCGATCATCCTTTGGTATCACAATCTTACATGTTTAAAATTAACCGACATAAAAAAGAGGACGCGAGAGCGTTTGAGACACTTCCGGAACTTTCCAAACTGAAGACAATTAGGTATATAAGGAGACCGTTTTGCCTCCGTCGATATAGTTATCATTTTGCAGCCATAAAGTAAAAAGGTGTTTAGGTATAAATAAAAGTCTTGTATAAACAAATATTAAGTGCAAGATAAGTTGGAGACTATATATATATATATATATATATATATATATATATATATATATATATATATATATATATATATATGTAAAGCAAGGAAATAAAAACTGTAAGAGAGCAACAACGTTTTATTTTGACGCAATTAAAAAGAACTCAAATGTTTTAAAGAGGTTAAAACGTAACACCAACATATTATGTAAATGTCACTTCATAGTACTCTTAAAGTAGGTAGCTTCCAACTATAAAGTTAACGTCGGTTTAACAAATGAATTTTAGGCTAATAATCGTGTTTGCATACAACATTCAATAATTTTGGTTAACAAAGGCTTAACAAGCTCTGTTAAATTCTTTTGCATATGGCGGTAATCGTATATCATGGTTTTCTTTAGAGTCATTTACAGGAAAGTTGCGTGGGACATTGAGAGTTATTACTATAGCGTCCCTCGGTCAATAAAGAATATTACTTTAACCCCAGGATGTACAATAAATACTTCACCACTAAGTGCACCATTGAGGTCTGGCCAGACTACAAGGAAATATTATTTAAATTAACTTTTTGAATTTTGTTTATTTTTATATATACAAATGTATGATACTTACAAATACATCAAACTTTGCCATAGCATTTCTGATATGTGAATAACGCAATTTATAAGCATTAGATGCACGAATGTGGCAGTACTAACTGATTTGATAATTCAATAAGGAGTGGCGACGGTGGTCCGTTTGCTTACCATCTCTTTATAAATAAAAAATGCAACCAATCCTGATATGTCCAGCATATTACAAATCATAGCCAAAGGCCAACGTTTTGTTTCACACTTGCAGATATATCATAATACGATACCATGTGATCAATTGTATCTACTCCTGCTTCATTTCGGTTGTAGTCAATAATTTGGTAAGATTTTTTGACAATGTTTGGTTCGTTGATCTATCTGGTTCATCTTCTGCAGTTATATTTGCTATAATTATACTTAAATAAATAAATAACAATAATGCAGCCTATTTTTAGGGATGTTGCGGCACAAATAGTACCTATTCTCATAATACCAAAAGAAAGCTTCATAACAAATCAAGTGAGCGTGATTTCCTAAATTAAAATGGCACAAACGCCTTGTTAACGAGACCTGTACCAACAAGAGCAGGGGGAGCTTCCGTAACATTTTTCAATAGAGTTAATCTAGGAAAAAAAATTGCCACAATGATACTACTTCCCGTATGAAAGTACATATAATACACTCCCGTGTATCATGAGAGCTTTTACATGTATAAATTTGATCTTTTAATGCATAATTTATTCATGAGTCACATATCCATCGTACTTTTAAATCATATTGGACTGGTCTTTAACTGACTTAATTCAGAAGAATCTGGACATCTACAGGGTGTCCGCCGGGAAGGTTACTACTTTTCTGTTTATAATTTTTGATTATATGAAAGAGAATGAATTATATTGATAAATGTTTTATTTAATGTCAGCAATTATGTATGGAATAAATGCCCGCCTCTGTTAGCCTCACAACTGCGGGCCCTTTTGAGCATATTTTTCATTTCATTCTCACCCATTTAACGCGGTATTTTATTAATTTCATCAATAATATTTTGTTTGAGTTGCTCCAGCTTTTCTGGTTTGTTTGCATAAACCCTGCTTTTCAGATATCCCCACAAAAAGAAGTCCGGACCAGTCAAATCAAGCGACCGTGGAGGCCAATCAACCTCACTATTCCTTGAAATAATTTGTTGTGGAAAGAAGTCTCGCAATAACTCCATTGTAATATTGGCTGTATGCGATGTGGCACCGTCTTGTTGAAACCACATGTTAGTCAAGCCCAAAGCATGCAGTTGTGGCGTTAAAAAGTTTTCATTCATATCACGATATCGCTTCCCATCTACAGTTACCGTTACGACGTTTCAGTTTCAAAGAAGTAAGGTCCAATGATTCCTTCTGACCAAATTGCACACCAGAATATCTCTTTTAATGGACGCAAAGGTGACTGATGAATAATTTGAGGCTTTTCCTTGTGCCTCGTCACTCATTATGACTTTTCATAAAAATCGATGATTGAATTTGATCAAATGTTTTAACGTTTAAAACACGTTGGTTCACTGAATATTTTTTTTTTTATTTTAATAAACTTGCCTCGTCTCTATTTCAAGACTGCCAAATATGAACTGTCACTCATTATGAATTTTTCATGAAAATCGGTAAAATATTTTAACGATTAAAACACGTTGGTTTACTGAATATTTTTCCATAATAAACTTGCCACGTCTCTATGTCAACACTGCCAAATATGAACTATCAATACTAATGCTTACCAAAATGGCGGACACCCTGTACCATTAAATTTGGAACTGCGTTAATTATCTATGGCAACTGATTTGCTAATTCTTGGCGCTTTGGACGAGTGTTTGCGTGGTTAAATCGTATAAACCGTAATAAAATAATTTTTAGTTCAACCAAACCACAAGAGTGCATTTAGCGCACTATTTAAAAAAAGGGAATTTAATCCCTTAATGTGTACCGATCAACTCCAAACAAATTTCTTTCGATTCAGAAAACTTCAGTGGTAGAATTCATGATCTTCGTTTCTTTCTAACTTAACTAAAAAAAAATATATTGAGCATAAAAATCGAAAATGTTCTAGCCAGAACAAGTTGGACATCCTAGAGTTAAAACTATGAATTGCCAACAATATGAAACAAACCTACGTACAAGTTGTACTACAAATTACTTGCTGCACTTTGCGCTCCTATAATGCTAACATTTAAAAATGTTTTTCTAAAAATTTACAGAATGAAAAACCAGCACTCGTATGTTCGATCAACAATATACGTACTCGTAAGTACATAAAGTAAATTTTATTAATTGAAATTCTATTTGATTTAAAATACAGAAAAAATTGTGTGATATGTAGATTTATTTAATAAACCATAACATCGTAAAAATGTCAGCCTTTAATAAAAAAAATCTAGAAATAATTAAGCCATAAAAGTTTATTTCCTTTCGAAGAGTTTTTATTGGATTGTGCGATTGTGCTGAAATTCATCGCATGTATGTTTCCGAAAGAAAAACTTTTTGTTATTGAAAATAATAAAAAAATATTTATTTTTTTTATTTTAAATTTGTAGTTTTAATATGTTTTTTTTACGAAAGTTTTGAAACTTTATACCGTTTGTTTTGCCACAAGCCTATAAAATTCGAATAATGTACGTGTATTAATTGATACAAATTGGGAAATTTTACGGCAAAAATTTTCTCTTTAACCGGCAAGCAGTGTTGCCATATTTTTTTTTTAGAAAAACTGCACATCCTTAAAAAAGCAAAAAAATATACATATACTCGTATTCGGGTATCTTCTGTGAAGGAAAATCAAATCTAATGCGCCAATTATTTTAAGCTTTTGATAATCAAAGCAGTTATCTAAAAAGTAATTAAGTGAATTAATAAGAAAAAATATAAAAATCTTATCTGATTTGATAATTATAGCTATTTGAAGTTCCATTTGATTTTAATGTCACTCGATATCGGTTTAGAGAACATACCCAATTATCCATTTCATAGTGTATTTTTTATTCACAACAAATTAAGTGTGATATACTTAAATTATGTGATATAGTGACTGTTAGTTTTTTCGACAAAAGAGGCCCCCAGCTGGTGTAACAAAAATGAGTTCGCTGAATCCAGTGGCCCTAACCGTTTTTTTATGTTAGCTCTTGTTTTCGAGATATAAGGTTATTTCGAAAGTGGGGGAGGTTAAACAACATAACCCAATTAGCTAACTAACTCAAAATCAGTTCAGTTTAGTGAATAAACAAAAAATTTTGAATTTTGCAATAAAATTACCTTTAAGTGAGGCTAAAACTTTCTTAATCTGCTTAGTTGTTTTAACAATATACATTTTTTTGGGCAAAAAAACAAAAGGATCATATTATTACGTAAGTACGTACGAATGAGTGATATTTATTGGTTTTGTTTACGAATTTTGTAATGTGATCCCACTGTTCTTTTACCAAAAAATAAATCTTCCTTCGACATAAATGTGAGTACGGCACATGGTACGAAGTGTCTCTTTCTTTATGATCAGTGTTCAAAAAGGGGATAATTACATCGTCGCATTAAAAAAGGTACGAATAAACCTCAACACAGTAATATTAAGTAAATGTGATGATGTTCTTACTTTAGAAATCGTAATTGAAACAACAAAATTGAAAGTAAAATACTAAAATGTTAAAAACTACAAAATCTGCATAATTAACAAAAAAAACTGATTTTTTAACCAAAAAACTTTAAAACTGATCAATGCTTAAAAAACTGCAAAATACAGATAAATCTGCACATTTGGCAACGCTGCCGGCAAGACAAACATTTTTTTATTCTGAAACATGCGCACTAGATGTGGATCCAAGTGGAAATACATTGTGGCGCCAAAAATATATTTAATGACTAAAACGAGTATTAAATTTAAAAAAAAAAACGAATCATAATACCAATTAAAGGATACTGTGTTCATTATTAATTATGAATATAGTTTAAAAAAATAATAAAATTAATCTTATACAGTTTGTAAAAAAATCTGTTAAAAAAAAAGTTAAAATCTTATTTTCATTTGAGAATTCCAACAACAAATTCTTAACATTTTTTTTTACTGTACCTCTTAAGGTACATAGCTTAAAATAGACCCACAAATAATAACGCTAAAAAAAAACTTTACTTGATTTCTTTGCTGTAAAATAAATGATTCCATTATTTAGAGAGTTTATTGGAATTTCTTGAATTTGTGTCTTTTATGAAAAAAGTTTAGGTTTTTAATGAATGTTATCGTATCTAAAAAACGTGCAACAAGTGACTCTTTATTTAAATGAAAACATTCCGGAAACACGAGTCTCAAAAAATGGGGTATATCCATTGTTTTAAGAGCAAACCAGCTAGAAAATTTCTGGTTTGTTTTCAGGGGCGTATAAAAGATCATATACTGCGCTGAAAATGTATGAAGAATCGAGTTAATAAAGAATAAAAAGATTTGTGCTTAAATTCATTATTATGACAATATTTGTATTCAGTTTGGTCATATTTTCAGGGTTAATAAAACCAGACTGTTGAACGCTGGCGATCAATTTGTTTTTTAAAACATCAAGATAGATTTCTTTGGTCACTATTTTGTCTAAAATCCTTATTTAATCAACACCTTTGTAGGATATACAACCCTGTAACTCCACATCGAACAAGCACTCTCTCCGTTACTTGGATATAAGCCACAGCCACCACGTTGTTACCACAAGGGGGCCTAGGTCACCGTGGCTCCTGACTCCCTTGGTACCAGAATTAAGCCTCTGGACTGGTGCCCGCTTATAAGGACAGACAGGTGGAAAAAATCGGATAGGACTAGGAAAAATGGGTATTTATGGTATAATGAACATATATATATATATAGATTTTCGAGCAACGCCGGATGTGCAAAGTAGTAAAATAAAGTCTGAAGTTAATGTATTGTTACGTTTTTACCTTTCTGAAAATGTGTTGTTATGAGTTCGTAGATTGTAGTTAAAATAAAATAAATTTTGTGGTTGGTTTTAATTAAAAACCCTATATTCAACACAGTTTTGTGCACCATTGCAAAGGTTACAACCTTTTTACAGGCAATAACAATTTTCTATTCTTAATTACTCCGGCCGTTTACAATCTTGTAAACAACAACAATTACTCGACAGATTTTTCTACTTAAAGATCTTCCAACCCGATCGTAGTTATGACTTAGGTTCGATCAAAACTTTTTCAACCAGAGGTTATCCACACTTAACTCTCTTTACTGAGTTAGCTCCAACTAAACTAGTTTTTTACTTCACGATTGACTTCACGAGTTTGCTCTTTATAAACTCTCTTCACACAAACTGCACTCGCTGGGTTTACGACACATAAACTTGTTCACTGAGTTTACACCAAATAAGCTGATTGCTGTTCGCATCGATGTGCTTTTATATGGCTGAGTAAACAACACATCGAAAGGTCTCGAACCTCTTGATATTTCAGGTAGACTCCATTTCTTTCTTTTTAGTTCTTTTGTAGCCATGCGTATGTGAACATCTACCTCTTTCAGCTCTTAGTATTTGTTGTTGCTTGTTTATTGTCTGTTACTTGTATCCTTTACTGCTTAATTATTGTTGTTGCCGTGTTATATTTATTTACTTTGTCTCTACTAATAGTTGTTGTCGTAGATTTGGTTATTTATAAACAGCACGTATAGTTGTTCTTGAAGCTTTTGTTTATTTACTTTAGCGATGTAATAAACGCTGTGATGCCCAACCTTATTTTCGTAACAGTATGTTAATGTATAGATGTTATAGCTCAGACATTGTTTTAAGTCAAGACCATCAAATTTGCATTATATTTGCCAAACAAAATACAAGAATACCTATTAAGAACCTATGCAAGATAACTGCAAAATGCTAAGGTGCTAAACAGCATAGAGTGATGTTACTAACCTATATGCCTCTTATGTTGTATATGAGTGGATTTTATAAAGCTTAAGCCATAGTGTGACAAGCTAAGCTCAAATCGGTGTTTACCGCATTATCACAATTTTTACAATACAACATTCATTCTTCATTTCTATGGTAGGATTGAAGATACCGAAAATGTTTGTAGTCTGGCAGATGAAATGTTCAGATATATTATTTTGTGCTTGTATTTTCTCATAAGTTTACGCATAGCGGTCATGCAGAAATAACAATCATGTTCATGATTTTGTAGTTCACTCCATATCAATGGTTCATAAATGGCATGATCTTATTATTGTCGTCAAGCCAATCTCAGAAAACTTTTGCACAAGTATTATAACATATTTTTAGCGGCCAATATTTGTTTCTTTCGTCGATAGAAAATCCAAAGTGATGTTTATAAACATTTTTAATTCTTAATTCTATTGTATGGCGTTGTGATTTTAAATTCTCCACAGATGTGGCAGACCAAATCTGCGAAATCTTTGCAAGCAATCTAAAACAAAAATCCATTATAAGTAAGCTAACTTTATCCATGTAAAAAATATAAAACGGATATAGTCCTTAGAGTACTTTTTAATATAAACTTTCGGTTTTGATAAAATCAAATATCGGATAGGATTTGACTTTTCGGTTTCGCAAACAGGTGTTGAATGATGAAAATATTGTGTTACTTTTCTCAAAAGTGCAATTTGTACTGGACTTTTTACCACAATAATAAAAAAATTGTATTCTTAAAATATTTTTTACCTATCATAGCCATTAAAAAAGAGCTCTTTAATTTTGTCAAAGTTAGACACTTGCCTTTATGGGTTATTTTACTTTCAACATATCTGACTTTCATTTTAATACTTGAAATGTAAAATTTATATTCTAGGAAATTTTTAACTTTTTGGACATAAAATAAAAAATTTGTTCGCTAACTTTGGTCAAAGCTAGGTACCTGTATTTAACTTCGAAGAAAATCAGCACCAGCCAACCGATTATCATGATTTATGGCTTATTTTATTTTAACATTTTAAGCTTTAAACATTTTAATTTTTCATTCTGAAAAATTTTTTATGACTTTTTGAAAAAAAAAAAAATTGCTCTAATTTTGCGTTGTTTTTTTTTTTTTTTGGCGCAACTAAGTTATGAGTAACTCAGAAACTGTTGGATATACAAAAAAAAAAAAAATAAATAAATAAATAAAAAAAAGAATTATAAGAAATGTTTTGTTTCTAAACTTTTGGTGGTAATTGCATAATTGATATAACTAACCTATTTTGAGCAAAAAATTTGCCACACCCATAAAAAATTTGAGCCCGATGGAAAAAACTGATAACGGATTTGAATTCAGAGCATCAAAATCATTATGTTCTATATAGTTTTATTTAAAGGCGATAAAATTTGTTGTTTTTTGTAGGCCACGGCAAGAGTAAAGTTTAAATAACTACAATGGGGACAAATATGGCAATTGTGAATAGCGAAATGTTGTAAAATTTGGCAATCCATGTTGAAATTTTGCAACACACAGATAAAAAAATTAGATGCATTCACACAAGTAAAATTGAATTTGATACTATAGTATGTAGAGAAAAACATTTGATATCTAAGAAAAGACTTAATGCCAGCATCAGCGGAACTTAGGTGCCTGTCCAATGACTGAATGTAATTCTTCGGGAATAAGTATACGTTTATAATTAAGTGGTTTTTGAGACTCGGTGCTGAAAGACTGCTGAGCAAGAGTGTTTATTACGCCCTTAGAGTGTAGTTCTAAGTTGCAAATCAGAAGTTTCTTACGATAGAAGCTCAAAGGCTATATTGTTACAAAAGATATGCACCATATCAGTGCCTTTAAAACTGTATTGTGGAATTTTGGTCTATTAGAGTGTGTCAAAGTTGTTAATGTGTCACCCTGGCAATGTTGTACTTATTTGTGTATTTGGCAGCATTGCCAATTCTACCATCTTTATGTGTTACATTTGAAATTAACGGAAATCTAATGTTGTAGGAAGTACAAGCATATTCGGACGTAAAGTATATTGTATATAAAAGGTGACGCATTATGAATTAGTTGGTTCGCGTAGGGAGGTAAAGCTACTTATATACAGGCAGATCATCAGACCTCTGATGTCTTATGCCTTCCCTGTCTGGTTTGGGATTTCGTCCCATCTGGGAGAGGCGTATTTTGTCGGTTTGCCTTGAATTAAGGGCTCGCCAGTTCCCCGATGGTACGTTCCGGAGACCGGGGGTTTCGAGAGGATTGATGTTTTTCTTATGAGGACTGCGCTGACAGTTTTGGAACGATCGTCCACTCTAGAGAATGGGATGGTGACCAGCTGCTTCGAGAGGAGGAATGATATGGAGACCTTAAGGGTGCACGGATACCTGTTGCATGTGGATCTCCTAAAGTTGAGGGACGAGGGGCTGCTCTATGGCGACGAGGGCCTGCTATTTTATCACAGGAGGGTTAATACGCTGGATTTGGACAGCCTAGTGTATAATACTGCACAGTGAGGTGGATGTCTGTACCCTGTTGTTGTTAATTAGTTGTAATTAGAGTTTTAATTTAGTTTTAAGTATATGAGTATTTCCGTTTTTCCATTTTTTGTGGAATATAGTATAAGAATAGATTTGTTTTTGTGATGGATTGCGGCTATTCTGCAGTATTAAGTTTAGTTGATAACTCTATGATAAGTATCATTTACGAATAGAATAAGTATCTACATGATTAATTAGTTTAAGATAAACTATGTAAGAACAGAATATTTGGATATATAAAGTAAAGTAAAGTGAAAGTAAAGTAAAGAATTAGTTGGTTCACTTATAATTTGAAAGTCATAAAATAAAGTCGTGCTAGGCGTAAATAAACGTGTTGAGTATTTGTGTATAAGCGAATATGAAGTTCAAGATAATTTAAACGAACTCAAACATTTTAAAAAAGTTAATACGTAACAATATGTTGTCTGGTACTAATATCATCGGGTTTTAATTCCATTGCGAACGATGAGAACATTAATCATATAATTTATACAACCATCACGGATAAGTGGGCTTCGCAAATAGTGCAACGAAGTTTTATATAGTCATTAATCACTGAATAGGGATGGTGTACTATGCCCAGACAGTTTAGTTTCAACTTGTAATCTAATGTCTGTTGTAGTAGGGGGTTTATGGTCTGGTTTTATAATAGTAACGTATTCTATGTTCATTATGGACGCTAATACAATATCTGGCCTGGGATTGAACTGAAGACCTCGTGGTGTGTGTTTTACCTACCATACCACAGCAGCACACTTATAAGATCTTAGCGATTTTTTTAACAATATAATTTCTGGTTCGAGTATTTTTTCATAACAATAAAAAAAGCAAATAAATTTAGGTTGACCGGTTGGATTTATTGTCCTCCTATTTCTGGTAAAGCATCAGTAACTACTGCTCTAAACGATGCTAAAACATCATCAAACTGTCTTAAAAATACGTAAGCAAATGATGAGATGATGACGAAATAAAAATTAGATAATAAGTAGTCCATCTCTTTTTAAACCATCAACCGCTATAAGTGGTGACGTATTTTGCATTTAGCAACACAAACCCAATATGTTCAACACCCACACACATCGACGGTGGTGCAGGTTATTGAAATATAACAAAATGTTAAAGTGACTGAGGTTAGAAAAGAACTTTGTGGATAGAGTCACTGTATTAAATACATTAAGTAATAATGGTCATAATAAACTATCAGTAGCAATGAATAGCAAAAATTTAAAAAAAAATTATTAGGGACAGAAAACTTAAAAACAAATAATTTATTTTTATTCATAAAACTCAAAAGCTCTAATGTTCTTTGAAAACCATTAATTCCTTATGAGCAATTCAAATTGTGTCACCCCAATATAACTTCCTCTTTAAGCCGCTCTGACCACACAAATGGTTTAAAGCCATTAGAGTGCTTTTTATGGAATAACCACTTTTTAGATGAAAGTTAATAATTATTAAAGGACTTTTTTAATAAAGGTTTACAAATCACCATTTAAGCACCGAAGACTATAAAAATAATATTTATTTTTAACTTTAATGCTCCTACTAAATATAAAAAACTTTTAATTAATCCTTTTGTAGTAAAAGTTTTAGTACAAAGTCACTTCTATATTCCAAAAGCCACAATTAATGATTTTGTAAATAAAGAACTATAAGAGAATATAAATAAATTTACTCGTATAGTCAGTTAATTATAGAGTACCATAAACAATGGACCGACTAAATAAGTTAAAAGTATATCAGAATGACTTTTTGTTATAAGAAAAACATATTCTCTATAGCCCTTGTGGGCTGTGGAATGTTTTCTTAAAAGTTTGAAAACTTGAAATGATATTACAAGATGGAAATGTTGTTGGAATAAAATTAGTTTTATTATAATCTGGTAGATAATTTCATGGTGGCTTGAAAAATGGCTTCCAGTGCAGCAAAAGTTGCTGGTTTGTCGGAATAAACCAATGACTTAACATAGTCCCACAGGGAGTATTACAGAGGCGTTATATCGCACGAACAAGTGGGTCAATTAACAGGACCACCTATGGAAAGAAAGTTGTCACCAACTGAAGCGGGTGAGGATACTGAAATAAGTAAAGTGTTTTCGGATTTCTTTTCATTAACCTATAAAAATGATCAGATGATTGGTTGCACATTCTTTTTTGTATCTACCAGATGTACTGGTATAAAGTGAGCGTCAAGATACAATTGTCTCCATAGGAAATATTTGTTGTGAACGAGCCTTATTTATTTATTTTTTTTTGCAATGGCATCTGTCAAACATATTCATTATATGTCAAATCAGTGAACAAACAACATCATACTTCCTCGTAGTGTTAAAGATGGCGAATTTTGTTCGAGAAAATAATGATTTGCGGAAAGCACGAATTTTTCGTTTTCATTTGAAGAAAAGTGCGGCAGAGTTGCATCGAATGCTTGTCGAGGCATATGGTGGTCATAGTCTAAACAGAAAAAATCATGAGTTAATCCGGGACAACTATCAACTTCGGTTTCAAACCAGATCGACTCATTAAGAAGACAATGCTGTATGTCGGGTGAGTACCAGAAATGTGCGGTGTATCACGAGCACCGAAAACCTGCTGAAGCCGTTAATACAGATCGCTACCGACAAAAAACAATCCATTTGAACAATGCATTTGATCGAAAAACGACCAGAATGGGCCACAAGACACGACAAGATAATTTTGCAACAAGACAATGCAACTACACACAAAGCAAAACTGGTTCAGGATACAATTAGGCTTGGAGCTGTTACCCCACCCGCGTATTCACCAGATTTTGCTCCTTCCGACTACTATTTGTTTCCATCACTTCGATTCCTACGAGTAATTCAAAAACTGGATAACTAATTGGTTTGCTTCAAAAAATGAACAGTTTTATTGGCGTGATTTACACAATTTGTCTGAAAAATACCTTAAATAAAATGCTTTTTACTTTCCCATCAAAAAATCACAAAAAAAACGCTCATTTAATATCGGTACAACTGATATATCCCATCTTTAGATGAATCTTCAGTTCTTGTTGGTTTAAGAAGGCTACAATTTTCATATAAAAGTGGACAATGTACCGAGCTTACTTCTCTTTAATTGCGCTGATGTCTTGGTGCTCCCTCTCACACTTTAGTTAAATTTATCAGTAAATTTTTGTATATTTCCTGACATTTGGAGGGATTATTTATCACATTTTTTAAATCGAGTAGCAAAACTGTCAAAAATAATACCGAAACTTTTTGAGAAACTTATTGCTGATCATTTAAGTTATCATGTGTAATCTTTTTTATATCCTAGTCAACATGGTTTCCGTAACGGCTTTTGAACTATAACTAACCTTTTACAAGCCACTACCATAGTCAATCGAGTTTTTGTCAATAAATAAAAAACTGATATTATATATACCGAATCATATACAATGCTATACTTTTATACTACATAGGGCTTACACAGAATTCTATAAATTGGGCCAATTCCTATCTCTCTAATAGAAAGTAGAACATTGTATTTAAAAACTTTACATCTAAGCCCTTTCATGCTATATCTGGTGTTCATCAAGGAATCGATTTTGGACGATTTGCCTAAAATAATAAAGAAATCCTTCATACTAATGTACGCTGATGATGTAAAATATCTTTGCGTTACAAAAACTATAACAATCATATGCAGCAAAATGGAGCAACTGGAATACATACATTTTACAAAAGAATAATTTGATGTTTTCGAAATAATAAGTGAAGGCCATTTTCTGGAAACTTTATTTAAAAATAACTGCAATAAAATGTAATTGCATGATTTTTTAAAAAGCCCTTAATATCAACCCCAGATATGTAAATAGTTATTCCGCATTTCGAATTCTTAAAAGATGCTAACTCTTTAGGAGCTGCCATAGTTCTCAATAAATGGTTACTTCAAAAACTACATGCAATAAATTGCCTGATAAATAAAAAATACAGGCATGTTTCCATCAATTTATTTTAATTATAATAGCGGCGCACACAGTTTAGTTGAAACTATGCTAGGCTATTAAAAAATTTACCAAATTTATCTTTAAATATTTTAATAACATGAAAAGCATATTTTAAACAAGCGATTTTGATTTTATTAATGCGAAAAACTGAAAGTGGCACTACTGAAATGTGTGTCTTTATTACAAAGAGCTGCTCATAATTTCAATTGTTTATTATTGCTTTGGTTGCTAAATATTTGTTTATTATTTCTATTATTTCTAATAGCGTTGATTTCAGGAGCAATTACTGTTCAATTATTATTTTTGTTAAAATGTTAATGTTTGTAATATCTACACTACAAGTGCAAAGTCAGCTGTTTTTGCTGTTGCTGCCTGAATCCGACAACATGTCAGCAAATGCTGCATAGCGGCATTTCTGGTTTGCTGTCGTGATGCTCGTTGTGTCTATATGCTTAAAGCATTAGATGTAATTACATTTAAAAAAATCTAAGTATTTCTTCCGAAGCAACTGTTTGAACGTTAAATACTTTTTGGGTGGTATTGAGCTGGAGAATGTTGGAACTTTCACAGATCTTGGAATCAAACTTGATTCTAAACTTAATTTTGTACAACATATTACTTTAATTGTAAGTAAAGCAAGAAGTCTGCTCGGTTTCATCAAACGTTGGCCCAAGGATCTTGATGACCCTTATATTAGAAAACAACTGTTTACATATTTAGTACGTTCTGTTCTGGAATATTGTTCAATTATATGGGATCTTTAAATCCGTTGAAAAACAATTTTTATTATTTTTGCCTAAACAGATTTTAATGGAATCCACTTTGTCTTCATATATAAGTATAAAGCTAGACTTGCTCTTATAGAGTTACCATCACTAATTAGTCGTAAAACTATGCTTAATGTTCGGCTTGTTTTAATTATAATTAAAGGAAACACTTGCTCTGATTTTTATTTGCAAATATATTTTTTTATTCTGCAGCGTCCTATACGCCACTATTCTCCACTTTAAACTCATTTAGAACAAACTATGCTAACTCAGATTCCTCCATTAAATTCTGCAGAGATTTCAACAGACTGTATCATTTATTGATTTGTCTTTGAACTATAATTTGATAAAATGTAACATTTTATTTGCCTTATTACAATTGTTACGAAAATAAAAATGCCTAAAAATAACATACACCAAGCCAGTGTCTTTGAAACTGTATTGTGTAGTCTATTGGTTTGTGTCAAGGCTGTTAATATATCACACTGGTATTGCCATACAGATTTGTGAATTTGACGAACAATTCGATCAGCTATGGGTAACACGATCTTACATTATTAAAATTAATAGACATGAAGAGAAGAATTGAAAGATTATTAGACTTTTCCAGAACTTTCTAAACTGTAGGCATTCAGGTATATAAGGAAGCTGCTTCCGCTACGTCAGTCAGTTATAGTTTGGCTCTCATTGTGTAAAGTTGTAATTTAAAAGTAATAAAGGAATGTCGCGTTAAGACGTTCGTAAAAGTGTTAAGTAATTGTGTATTAAGCAGGGTTGGTAGCCCAGTTAAACCCACCCGGGTTTTATTAGGTATTATATTTTAAGAAACCTAGGTGGGTTTTTTATATAAAGGTTTTCGTAGTTTATTTAGCACAAAAATAAGTATAATTAATTTTTTTTCCTTTTTTCGCTCAAAAAAGATAAGGAATTACCAAGTTTGTCAAATCTCTCCTTACATCTTTTCTCCACATTTCAGCCAGTTTCCCACCCAAAATCCCGCCTCAGAAAAACTTCTCGCTTTTCGAGGCGCTCCAACTTTGAAACCGATTTTATAGTTTTTTTTCAAAAACAGTTATTTGATGACATACTGAAAGACATTATATATGTCGAAAGAGTCAATAGTCGAAAAGGAGCAATGCTTGGAAAATACTGCGAGTGCGGCATTTGATCATTTCTAATTGTTTGAAAACTTCTGGGAAGTAAATCCGAGCGGTTTCATGCAAAAGAATAACTTTATAATGTCTGTCTTTATATTCCGGCCGTTTTTCTCATAACGCATGACTCAAATGAAGTAATTGCAGTCTGCTTCGATCACCGAGTTTTAGCAGCTCATAGTGAACAATACCGCCTTGATCCGACCAAGAGTGCAAAAATGCATTATAAAACGTAATTGTACTAACAAATACAAATATTGTCGACTTAAACGGAATTTGGAAGCAGTTATAAAACCCAATAAAACCCAGTTGGTTGGGCTTTTTTAAAAAACCCGGGTTTGTGCCAAACCTGCTATTAAGTGGAAAGAAAGAAGTTGCTGTGTAAAGAGAAAGTGTTAAAATAAAATAAAAGGCTTTAAAGGGAAACATAAATTCGCTGTATTGGTTTTATTTTAGGCAATTTAAAGGAAGTCAAACATTTTAAAAAGGTTAAGTTTATAAAAGCTAGGCGAGATACCACTAATTAGTTCTTTAGCAGAAATTAACTGTTGGGTTCTCAGCTGTACGAAACTTTGTCTGCAAACAATTACCACTTGTAGGTTTACATAAATATTGATAAACTTAATCTTTGTAGCGTTGGATAATTTGTTAGTTTAAGTGTCCACCCGTAGCTTCTACAAGTGTCAAATAGAGTCCTCGGACAATGTTTTGAGAATTGCCACAACCACTCGAAGGACGCACAATGTAAGGAAAAACCTCACACCCACTCCTTCAGGTCGAGATATCTGAGGAGACCATCCGGTCCAATGCCGGATAGCGCGGAAGTGTCGTCTAGAAACCACCCGACGACCACTTCACATAGGAAGTGTTCATCAGTCATTTTCTCCTTCACCTTGCCATAACTTCGACAGTGGTCATTGGATAAACGTTTCACAGTAATGACCAAGGAATCCATAAATATACTTTATAAAAAGTGTTCTATGCGCATAAAAGCAAATCCCAAAATATGATCTAGAAATTAAAAATATGCGCTAAAAAAAAATTGTTCTTTGTTAATAGAAAAACCCGTTTATTCATCACTTCAATATGTTTTGAATATATTTTTACGAAAATAAAAATGCCTAAAAAGAAAATACACCACATCAGTGCCCTTAAAACTTTATTGTGGGATTTTGATATATTTGGTATTAATGTGGTACCCTGTCAATGCCGTACTTATTTGCGTATTTGGTAGCACTGCCAATTCGACCAACTTTGTATGTTACATTTGAACTAACGGATATAAAATAGAGGATAGCGTTTGAGACATTTCCGGAACTTTCCAAACTGTAGGCAATTAGGAATATAAAGAGGTTGCTTTACCTACGTCATATATAGTTATGGTTTGGCTGCCGTAAAATTAAGTCGTTTTTAGGTGTAAATAAAAGTGTAGTATAAACGAATATTAAGCTGCTGTATTAAGATAAACTGTATAAAGATAAAGTGAAGAAATAAGAACTGTAAAACAACAACATCGTGGTATTTTATTTCGATGAAATTAAAAAGAACTCAGACGTTTTAAAAGGGTTAAAACGTAACAATATTTAATAAGATATAGAAAATTAAAAATACAAAAAAGAATACAACAGAATACAATATAAATAAATATTGATTGTATTTGAATTTATAAGAATAAAGCAGAATTTTTTATTGTTTATTTTTATTATCAAAACATTGACATAAAATTTCTAATGTAAAGCGTTGTCTGTTACATCTGAACAAACTTTTACACATTGCAAATTGCATTTCAATGCTACTGATGTAATGGGGGATATTTCAAGGAAAACAATTCTTAAGATCATATTTTAGAACTTGATTTTAAGAAGATGCGTTAAAATCTTTTCCTAGATATTGGCATACAATTTTTTTAGCTTTGTTTTAATATTAAGTTTTGTATTACAATCTTTTTTTTCCAAATATTTTAAACCGTCTCAATTAGGCCATTGGTATGCAGTTCTGAAATAACTTTTCAATGCGTGAGACCAAAGCTTGTAAAAATAAAAATCAATTCACTTTTTGTAGTTGCATTATTTAGTTCATATACGGCTATTTGAATGTATTGAGGATTCTCATTATTTAGTGCGTTAAGATCTAAGATCCTTTCATAATTGTAAGCGTGGTTATTGTTTCATCTGCTGAAATCCATAGAGATTGGTCTCTTATGCAATTTCGTTCTGATCTAACTTTATAGTTTGTATATTCTTCTACAAATTGTTTAATATCCTGGTATGCGGTAAATAAATTTCAATTGGCAGATAATTCAAAATAAAAATTTTGTTTGCAATGTGTTAAAAAAGCTTAAAATGCTCTTTCTATACGAAAATAATTTCAAGATCATGTTCTTAAAACTGAGATATGCAAAAAAATTTTGTTATAAGCAAAATATGCAAATATATGCACTTGCAAGTCGGTGTCAAAATTCACAAAAATTTATGAAACGGACAAATATCTTACATATGACTTGATTGGTTACATGAGAAAGAACATGCAATTGCAAATTTCTGGTTTCCCTGGGAAAGCTAGACGAAAAACAAAATTTAAAAAACTTAGTTATCGCCTTTAAAAAAGGCACATAAAATGGCATGGCAGTGGATTTTCTAGAGGATTTTCTTAAATGCAACATATGTTAGGAATATATGATGAATCTGATGTTCTTTGTAAAGACTAACCCACAATGAGAAGAAGACCACAATACAGAATGTAAATTGTAATCATCAAAAACAAATAGGGAATTGGATGATCTTACTAATAAGGAAATATAATCCAAAATTAGTCAAATTGACGTATAGATAACTTTACACTTTGCAGATCTTTCAATTTAAAATTAAATCAAAATTAAAATAAACATTTTGTTTCTTTCATTTCCATTTCAATCATTTTTATTATCTTTTCAAAATAAGAACATTTTGTATAGCAAAGCTCTAAAACCCAAAAAGGAAACTAAATGATTAATACAAATCAAAGACATTTTTATATGGCGTTAATAAGACCATTAAGAAAATATCCACACGTCTTTATTAAGCCATCTTTTATGTCCTAAGTAAGACGTTTTAAGGACAATAATAGGTTAAAGCCGACTAAGCAAACAATTTTTTTTTACCAAATTTTGCATTGGAGCACACATTTAACTAAATAAGGGTATTTGTTGGTTAAAATAAACTATTTGTTATTTTCCATGCCATATCTGCTTAAACTTTATTATTAGTTTGTACAAATCCCCTACGAAAGGTATTAAGTAAAAAAATATCACCTTTTTACCTATTTTTTTTCTGTTTTTAGATTTAGACATAAGCTTTGTGCACGAGTAACTTTTAATACTAAAACCGATTAATTTCCAAAGTGGAAATGGAAAAAAATTCAAATTAAAACAAACCTTGATTTGACCAAAACGAATTTCTAAATAGACATGTTTTACAAAAAAAAAAAAAAAAAAATTGTTTTAATTTCTTTTAAAATATTTTTTGAATGAATGTAAAGTAAATCCACTTTCTTTTTCTTTGTTTGTCCATAACTATTAAGTTTTAAATTACTTTTATTTATTACTAATCTGTTGTTACGAAAATAAAAATGCCTAAAAAGAAAATACACCACATTAGTGCCTTTGGGACTGTATTGTGGGATTTGTGTCAAGGTTGATAATTGTTATCCTGGTATTCCACCACCAATTTGTGTAATTCATGGTATTGCCATACTGATTTGTGTATTGACAGCATTGCCAATTCGACCATCCTTAGGTAACAAAATTAATGGATATAAAATATAGGATATTAGAGCGTTTGAGACATTTCCGGAACTTTCTAAGCTGTAGGCAGTAAGTTATATAAGGAGGCTGCTTTGCCTACGTCGAAATAGTTATCATTTTCAGTCATAAAGTAAAGCCATGTTTAAGCTTAAAATAAAAGGGTTGTATAAACATGTTGATGTTTGGTTGAAATTAGAAATCACGTCTGTGCGATAATGAAGCCCAAAGTCGCCTCCTTTTTTATTTAAAAAAATAAATTGCCATACGCTCGTCATTTTATAACTCGAGAACCACTCAACCGAGAGTCTCTAAATTTGGTCCAAATAGGTTCGTAGCCAATACAAATCATCATTTAAAAAAAAAGTAGGATCGGACAGGTGGGCATGGTACCTTACATACAAAGTAAACATTGATTTTTGCATATCTTGAGAACGGTTAAAGTGAAAGTTTCTGAATTTGTCCTAAATAACTTCGCATTCAATACAAATTATTAGTTTAAAAGTGGACGGAATTGGATAAGTAGGCGTGGCATGGCCCTTGCAAACTAAATATTAATTTTTGTATATTTTGAGAACGTACAAGTTTCTAAATTTGGCTTAAATAAATTCTTGAACAATACACATCGTCAGCCAATAAATGGGCTTGATTAGATTTTGCATATGTGGAGAATGGTAACAGTTCAACCTACGTTATCTATACATATCAACCAAAAAGCAGAAGAGATATTGGAAAAGCTTTTTTTTTGGTCTCTCCTCTAGGGAGTATTATGGCTTTCCGCAAAGTATCCATTGCTTTGTTTCATGTTTTATTAATCAAGTTGGTTTTTCAAGTTAAGTGAATGATTATGCCACTGTAGCTCCCCTACATATAATAGTGTAGTAATGAAGGTCCTTGCTAAGTGGTGGTAATGATCTTTAATAATATTATATAATATTATTATAATATTTTTTCTCAATAGTGGGGTTTTTCTTCTGTTCACAGGTAACCTGGAGGGTCAGGGGGGCTTATTCTTAATTTTTTTAGATGTTATTTTCTTTAGGGAAGATGAAAGTCTCTTTAGTAACCACTCGAAAAACAACAATTTAATTTATTTGTGTGTGAGTGTGTGTGTGTGTTTTTTTTTTGAAGTCTATATGCAGCTAAATGATTGAACGTTTTAGATTTGGGCGTGGAAGGAGATGAAATGTTGGGAAATAGTACAAAATTGTAATTAATGTAGCAATTAAGATAAGGGTGGCGAAGCATGCAGGGGTTTAGCTAGTTATTATATAAAGTCAATTGATAAAGTTAAAAAAAGAGAAAAAGTGTGGGTTACTACGTCATTACATTAAGTATATATCATTATACATCCCATATAACGGAAAGAGTTTACTATTCCATTCATCGTATTCGCCATGTCCAGTCCCAAATGATCCCAAAGTAAGACCATGTCGAAATCCTAGTAAAGCTTCTCAGCAGTACGACTGAAAAAAAGGAAAATCATAGGCATAAAGGAATGTCCAAACATTTCAAATAAAGAACCCTTAAAAGAATTACCAAATTGCAAAACAGGGATTTTTTCAGGAAAATTAGAAATTTAAATCAGACAAACATAGTATAATGGTATAGTTTCCACACTATTTCTTAAAAAAAGGATATCCGTTACTCACTTTTACTATTTGTAGAGAAGAATAGCTTGGAGTCTAATAGTTAACCAGAAGATCTCGACTTTGCGAATGATATATGTCTTGCGTAAGATGTATATTGTTAAATACAAGACAAGATTAACAAGCCTGTAACCCTATCTAAGACCATTGACTTGACAGTGAACATCGATCGGTAAAACCAAAGCAATGTGCGTCAACACTTGCATGAGCGGCCAAAAATCCTTGGTCCTGCCAGGCTAATGCCACAGTACGGACTAATGAGCTATCATTTGTAGCAAACTATGTCATTTTAAACGGTTCACAAATTGTTATCCAGAGAATTCAGTTCGGTGCTGTCAAACGGTAATTTTTCAGAGCAAATTATTTCGAAGGGTGCGTTATGAGCCGGCGCAGAATACTTCTGGTTTTGACTACAGCTGATAGATACAATTTTTCGACTCGTAGAATGAGCTCAGATGCTTCTTTAGATGAACATGCAAACAATCTTGTAATTTTGTTTGTTACATTTTTCTTGTAGGTTAATAATCGTTTCATTCGTAAACAAGATTTTTCAGTACAATTTCAGTGTATTTCACCAAAAGATGTTTGGACTTTTCAATTCCAGTTTTGTTAAGCTGCAGTCAATAAATGCCTGCTGCTCTCATGGACTTTTGCTTGACATTCATCTCATGGATCATGATTTTCTGTTTCCGGAGAAGATTTTGATGAATTCTTAATTTGCCAGCTTTATGTTACACTACGCAAAGCATTTTAGGCCCATTACATTTCATTATCTAAATGGCTTACAGAATCTTGATTTGTCTGATGAAGTGTATATGCATGTGGCTGATAGAAAGGGTGTCCAAATTTGAGGTATCATTTGAATTTTAATAATAAAAGACTTTTTTCAAATATTAAAAACATTTTTATTTCAGTTTATTACAAATAGACTCCAGTTAAAAATTAAAAATTATGTCGGTCTACTGGCTTAGCAGGTTCCAAATCTTTTACCAAAATTATCAATCACATTTTTCAATAACTTCTTGTCAATGGTTGATATCAATCTATCTAAGAAATTAAATCGCACGGTCTTGGTGGCCAATTTACTTCTACTCTACGAGAAATAATGCGATTTGCGAACTTTCCTAATTACATCTTAAAAACTTTTGCCATTTTCAAAAATTGTTTTAATAATAAATACACGTTGTTCCTTCGTACGTTCCATATTAACTAATCGGAATGTATTTGTAATCTGAAAATAAAAATTTAGAATAAAAATTACAAGTACAAAAAAAAGGCAGCAAAATTAAAATGATACCTCAATTTTGGAAACCATATACATACATATGTCCGTCTCTTATATCCTTACAGTTATCAACAAGTTTTGAATTAACGGTCACTTGTGCGTGTCGATAATTGGAAGTTTTTTTTTGCATAAATTTCTTTGAGCCACAATAAATTGTAGTTTTAAATGGTGTGTTTATAAAGCCTATAACAATTTGTGGCTACAAAACATTCATGAAGACTTTTTGCCGCAAAATTTATAAGCACCCCTTTGAGACATAGTGGTAAGCACATGAACATTGGATTGCTTGATTTACGACGAGTCCTTTAAAGTTTGTTACGTTTTTGTTGTTTTATAGAAAGATTAAAAATAAAAAAGAATACATATAGGAAAGTTTAAGCAAAACTATCCTTATTTTTATACTTTTGATTGCTATATATTTTGTTTAAGGACATATAGTATTTTTTCCTTCTAGAATATATCTTTCTAATTTGATCCCCCTTTTTTGAAGTTGTCAGTGTAAAGTTTCTTAACAATCTTAAGTTCTTTACGTTTAACATAGTTTTGAGAAATATTCTACACAAAAGTGGAATTTAAATTAATGTTGAGAGCTTTTTTAATTTAGAAGTCATCGATAATTTATACACGTTTTTGTTTTATTAATTTCACACATTTTTGTCTGACATATACTACATTATTGTGTAGTTAAAGTTGATGATTTTCCATTTAAGGTTTGGAATTGAAATTGAATTTCAATTATTACGACATTATGCCAAAATGCGTTAAATTAAGGATGCTGATGGAAAAGAGTGACTTTTTGTTTGGTAAGGCATTTCATATTTGTTAGTTTGGTTCATTATAGATTATGGTCAATAACATTATACATTTTTAAAAATGCAATAAACCAAAAACGGTTTAATATTTTGCCAATTTTACCGGTTAAAATAAAATATTATTTCATTTATACGGCTGCCGCGGCTGGCCTCGCAGTACCCCATTCGATCGTACCAATTTTTGAGAACTTCTTCGAGTGTATGTGGTCGTATCTCGGCAATGGCATGGCGAATGGTTGGCCTTCAAATGCTCAATTGTCTCTGGTTTGTCTTTAACGGCTACCCATAGAATATAGTTCAACTGTGTCAAATCGCAGCTTCTTGGCGGCCGACACTTAAACGTTTGATGTAATAAATCTATTGTGGCATAAAATCTGTGGCAAGTTGCACCATCCTGTTGAAACCAAACATCGTTGACATCAATACCAGAAGAGGCGGTACAAAAAATCAGTTATCATGGTGTGATAGGTGTCCCATTGAACGTAATGGTTTCGCCGTCCTCATTCTCAAAAAAATATGAGCCAATAATGCCTCCGCTCTACAAGCCTCACCAAACAGCCACTCGTAATGGCTGCTCTAAGTACGGCTATTTTGCTTATTAATGTACCCACCAAGATGAAAATTAGTTTCATCCGAGAAGATGATTTTTTTTTTATTTTTTTAAATTTCAGACCAATTGTAGTTATTTTTGAGATAATATACTGAATTTTGTGACAGAATAGAATGACATAAGTATTGCCGGATTTAAAATAACCGCTGATTCAAATTAAAATCGATGGATGTCCTACCCGATATGAAACATGCTGAAAGTCTGTGGTATATTATGTCGTACTCTACTAAGAAGAAAGTATATTATTATACTCTGATGTAGACTAGACAGAGAGACAATTCGTTTGAACTAATTTATTTATTTAGCATTGATAAGATTAATGTAATCTTTAGTTTTTAGGTTTAAGATTTGGAATACTATTGGTGAAAAAGTCGTGTTTCTTATTCTCTAAATTCGTTTGTTTTAATGCCTCTTGATAATTTTCTTTGGGAGTACATAAAATCCACATGGCATGTGCATGCCAATAATGATTTAAAACCGATATTTTTTGAAAAACTTAACAGTCATGGTATTCAAAACTCTGTTTTTAAGGTATTTCTTATGCAATTTATTTAAAGGGCCAATGATTTTTCTAATTTCTTCCATCCTTACAATAACTAAATGTTTAATCAAATTGTTTTGATTCATTTTAATGCTCTTGTGGTTTTCGTTGACCAAATAGTTTTAAATTTTATTACTCCTTTTTTTATCATGTTTTTACATTGTCAAAAAATTTTCCAGAATTCAATTATTAAAGCACTTAGTATGTATACATATGAACTTCAATTTTGTAACTGACTTATCAATGTAATAAAAGTCGACGTGATTGAGAAATTGTTATCTTTAAGTTTGTTAAACCCAATCTATAATTATTTCAATTTTTTGTTTTCATAATAAAAGAGCAGAGAATTTGAGTCTGTATAAAATAAAATTATTGCAGACCAATTAAAGTAAATACAGAATTCCAGAGTGTTCATGAATTGACTTTTTTCAATTTAGTCATACATACATATCTATGTACATATCTAGTACCCTGCAGATAAAATGAAAAGTATAAGGTAAGATAAATACTAGTTATTTTTGTCTTCCAACTAGTTGCATATCTGTACTTTTTTCATATAACCAACTATCGATTTTTACATTGGGTTGTCATAGGACCACAACTAGTTGCATTTGTGTATACTAACATACCAGTAAAAAAACTATTAATCAGTAATCTAGTGCGATACTAGTTTATGATACTACTTTTACGAAGTAGTTGCGTATTACCCCATTGTACACCAGTTCCAGACTAGCTATTTTGGTTCTAGTTGTATATTAGTTTAGATTTTTTCGTTTTACTATGTATAAAATAGTAAATATATAATAGTCAATAAAAAACATGTCACACATGTATGTACATAAACCAAAAAACTTTTCATTTAAATCATAAAAAACAAATGCCGATGTAATCTAAATTTATGTGGTTGACTTCAAAATATAGCATCGAATAATATACAATAGAAACCATGTTATACAAGAGACAACTGTATTTGAATTCATATGAAAAATAACTGAAGTTTAATAAAAATAATAAAAATAAAAATATAATAAAAATAATAATGTAACAATAAGTAATTAAAATACTCACTCTTTTCATAATATCGCGCGAATTGCAAATGATATTAATTAATATTTTTCAAAAATCACTTTAAACTTTTAAATAAACTTTTCAAAACTTTTAAGCTTTTATATCTAAATGTAGTGTTGCCATTGATTTTAATTTTCTGTAACATATTTTTAATCCCGAATTAACATATTTTTAATCCCGAATTAACATATTTTAAAATTCAAACAATGGTGTTTTTTAATCTTAAAAAAAAACAAATCAGTACACCAACCATTATATATAAAAGTGGTTTTTTTATTACCAAAATAGAAAAAGTAAACATTTTAACATCGAAATATAATTATTTGGGTTAGAAATAACCAAAACGTAACACTAGAAATTGTTTCCAATTTTTTTTTCTCATAAAATAGAATTTAGGAAAAGCGTCATTTATACACAATGTTGTCAATTTTGAAATTTTAAGTAGTGCTAAAATCACTAAGTTGACAACACTGTTTACAAAGCAGTTTTGCCGATATTTTATAATTTTTCTAATTGTGCCCTTTTGTGACTTGTAAAAATCTAATACTTTTACTGCAGTCTCTTTACAACTACTAATATGACTGTCCCAAAACCTAACTAGTTGCCATTTTAGCTGCAGGGTATTTATACACCTACATACATACGTAAAAAAGTTTAAAATTTAGTTCTTTATTTAACAATATCTCTATTGTAATAGTTTAAAAAATACCCTACTTAAAATTGTTCATACTTCTTCCTTTTTAGTATGCAAATACTTTTTTAACAGCCTGTTTCTAGATGACGCGCGTAAGAAAACGTTCGTCTAACAAGTTGAGTGACTTGTCTGTGGGGAATTCTTCCATTTCAATCTCGGTCCTGTTCTGAAAAAGTTTGATATTTATAGGATATTGTACCTCTTCTTTTTGCATACGTTTTATTATCTATTCCATTTCTTCTCGCCATAATGTATTTGGTATTTGCTCTGACATTGTCATATTTAAAAAAGGTTAACTTTATTTTACAAGTAGGCTGTAATAACGAAAATAATTTAGAGGTAACTTTAAAAATCACCTTAGCTAAAGATACCTTTTACTAATTCGAACTATGAACGCAAGCTGTAATAATGGCCCTTAGTTTTTTAAATAAATATGGCTAAAGAAACTTTGTTTATTCCAATAAATGGATTTATTTTGGACTTTAACAAAATATTGAACTTTACTCCCTCTGAATACGTTTACATCATTCAAAAAAATATAAACAAAACATAAACAGCTATTTAAAATAATTTTGTAATAAAAAGTGATTAAAAATTTAAATTAGTGATTTAAAAAACTAAAAAATTAAATGGAATAGAAGTAGTATTTAATAAAGTTTAATGAACAAGTAAATACAATAGTTTCCGTATGATTAAATTCCACAACACAAAGCAAAAAATATTCCTGCTTCATTTAGCTCTTTTCTAATATTTATGCAAGTATTTCCTTGACAATGATGAAATATTTTTGTCGTGTCAAATATTTTTAAGTGTGACCGTAGAGACGCTATTTGACCATAAAAAATGTTGAAACAAATGTTTCACTCAAATTTCATATAAATAAGGGAAAACAAAATTTGGTCAAAAATTTTTCAGATGTGACCGTAGCTTTTGCTATATATCCGTCAAAAGACAATTGAAATGTAGATCCTTATTACAGATCAAACAGGAACATTAAAAAAAAATTAACAGAAGACTCATGGATATTTATTGAAAACCAAAAAAATGTAAACGTTTCTAAATTTGGTAAAACTTAATGCGCGGTGAATACAAATCGTCAGTCGTACCTCCCTTACAAAGTAAATATTGATATTTGTATATCTTGAGAATGGTTAAGCCGGAATTCTTAGAATTTGGTCTGAATGACTACGTAGTCAATACAAATTATCAGTCAAAAAGTGGATAGAAATAGATAATACGCATGGTAGCTCCCTTACAAACTAAATATTGGTTTTTGTAAGTCTTGAAAACGGTTTCAGTGAAAGTTTTTGAATTTGGTCTGAATCTTTTCATAGCCAGTACAAGTGGGCAAAACTGGACAAGTGGGCGTGGTACTAACATACAATTTAGTACAATATATATAGTTTTTGAATATCTTGAGAACGGTTAAAGTTGAAGTTTCTGAATTTGATCTAAATGACTTCGTAGACAATACAAATAATTAGCCAAAAAGTGGGCAGAATTGGGTTAGTGAACATGGTAGCTCCCATACAAACTGAATATTGATATTTGTATATCTTGAGAACCGTTAACATACAAGTTTCTGAGTTTAGTCTAAATGACGTTGTAGTCAATGCAAATCATCAGTCATGAAATAGGCGAGATTTGATAAGTGGGCCTGGCATCTTCTTTTCATACTAAATATGGAACTTTTCATAAGTAGAGAACAAGAATTAAAGCTTCGCTTTCTATTCATCTCAGCCAGAGACCGCGAAAGATTGGATAAACGGCTAAGATCTATCTATACACATACATATACTATACAAAAATTAATGTGTGTTTAGTTGAAGACTGTATACAGTTAAAAAGAAGATTCTTCAGTGTCTTTCTGGAAGGACTAATAGGCTATCTTTAGTGTTTGGATTAGAACTAGAAGGCAATAAAATGGTAAAGAAGTAAAAAATTAAAACTAAGGTAGTAGTTAACATAATAGCGAAGGTGTCAGCAAATACTATACAAAAATTTATATGTGTTTGTTTGAAGACTGTATACAGCTAAAAGGCAGAATAAACTATAGGCTTTCTTAAATGTTAGTGATAACTTAGATAATAATTAAGATTCGGGTAGTAAAGCACGCCAGGTTCTACCCATTATATATAACTAAAATGCAAAAAGACTGTTTGTGGGTAGTCGACTTACCAGTCCAAAATTCGTTTCCTGAAGTTTCAACCTAAACTCATTATTTTTTCTAATACACACGAGAAATTTTCTTTATTTGGAATTCGTTTGGAAGTCCATATTCCATGAACTTATGTAGTATATAAGCAATAGGGTATTTCCCAAACAACTATTACCCTCAGTATCATTAATTCTGCTCCATCGGTAAAGTAAGAATTTTCCAAATGCAATCAATACAAAACAGAACAACTTTTACAATATTTCTGTAGACTTTGTTCCTTAAAGAACTAAAAGTCAAATCCTAGGACATTAAATCAATAGGAGAGAGGATTGTGGCCATGTTCATAAAACTCAATTATTTTATTGAATGTTCTACAAGAGTCGAATACTTTTGTAATAAAATGAGAAACTAAAACTATGTACTCGTATGTATGTATATGTGGCTGTAAATTTTTAAGTGGGTAGAAATTTTAAAGAATTTTTGCGAAGAAAAACAATTTCAATTTAATTTATCCCACGTGTGCATGAATATTTTATAATTTGATTTTAATTGCATGTTGAGTGAATTTATTTTGTATTTGTGATATTTTAACTTAGAAGTTGTTGGTTTTTCGTAAATTTTTTAAATTTCTTTTATTATTTTTTTATTTTTAGTTGCTGTCGTATGTATATATTGAAATCGTATGTTATTTTGAAAGGTAACAGTAGAATAAATTTCAAAATGAAGATGACAAATTTTATTGAATTTATTTATTGAAATGAAACTCAACTTTAAATTTTTTTATTTTTATTTTTTAAGTTTGCTTGATAAAATTGCTTATGACCCCATTTTGTGACCCTTCATTGCATGATGCTGGAAATTTCCATCATAAGATCTTTTTAAGAAAGAACAAAACCGAATAGAAGCCATGAAGGGTAAATTGGATGTTGTTGACAACGTTGTACATTAGTAATGTGCAGACTGGATTATAGAGTTATTCCATTATTCCGTTTTTTAGTAAAGTTGAAAAAAGCTTGAAATTTATGGTATTTTTTGAACGGGCCAAAAGCAATTTGTTAAATAAAAATACAATAAAAGTGGAAAAAAGGTTTGTACGTAATGTTTTAGTAACATTTTGTGCAATTTTTATCGAAATTCCTATAACTATTTCAAAAAGCTATATGAAGGAAATTTACATCATTATGCAATAACGGCACTTGTAATTTATTGGTAAAATCTATTTGTAGTAAACGTGGTAAATATTGTTTGTTTTTAGAGAAATATGAATGAAAAGGATACTGAAACTTATTAGCTCAGTAAGAAGACGGTTGACTATCGAAAGATTATCTTGATGTTGAAAATTTTGTAGAAGATGCTACCGAAATTATGAAGGTGTTGGAGGAGGAAAATGATGATAATAAGGAGGATAATGTAATATGAAATATTATGAAATTCAAGCTTCTGATTTTCTAAAAGAAGAGGACACTATATATAATCAAGAACCCTGCCATTGAACTAATCCAAAAAACCTTTTCAACCCATATTTAACAAAAGACAACTAATACTACAACTGAGCATAGCGAAATCTTACTTCTTTTTTGTAAAGTATATCCAATTCAAACGAAGTTTCACACTTTCTGGAAACTACTTGCCAATGGCTTGCTTAATTGTTTACCAATGATCCCAATGCAGGATTATATTACATAACGAATTTTATCAACGATGTCCTTAAACCAATTTGAGAAAATAAAATTTTTATTGCTTTTTAATAACAACGCACAACCCGAACATGACAGAATTTACAAAAATCGTTCTATAATCATCTCCACATTTAGCGGTATAGATATTCGTTGTTTGCTTGGAAGGAGAACAACGTGGTGACCAACTTATCTACCTATGCTGGAGTATTGCCATTATCTGAAGTAATTAGATTCAACAAAATAAAGAAAGAAAATATTTGCATAACCTGTCGACTTGTTGTTCAAGATTAGAATAAGCCACATGGAAGGTGTAGACTTTATGGAGAGCTTTTTTAAACAAAAAGCGCGTTATGTTGAAATCAAGAAAGTGGGACTTACGTATTTTCTTCCATTTATTAGATATAGAGGGCTTAAATTCTTGGATTAGATATGCGCTTCTAACAGATATTGTAACATTGAGCCAATTTAGAAATGTGTTGGCATTTGTTCTATGCAATAGAAGGAAGAATGTAGAGCGCGTTCATCCAAGCAGCAGTTCCATTGAGCAAAAATTGCAAACATAAGGAAAAACGGCTTTGAACTCCTGATCATTCAGGTTTCGAACATTGGCAAGAAGTAGGTGGGCCACTCAGATGAAAATATCCGAAATGCAAAGATTATTTAACAATATTTTGGAGCAAGTATTTTGATTATTATATATATATATATATATATATATATATATATATATATATATATATATATATATATATATATATGCACCAAATTGTCTACAATGAAATTACTCATATGATGCAAATTTCCATCATCATGCAAATATGCATGTTCATATATATATCAATGTTACAAAGAATATATATATATATATATATATATATATATATATATATATATATATATATATATATATATATATATTATTCTTTGTCTTCTTTATATTGAGCTAAACATGCATATTTGCATGATGATGGAAATTTGCATCATATGAGTAAATTTATTGTAGACAATTTGGTGCAAAACCCATAATTAGAAGTTCATGATTTACCTTATCAAAGATTTTACTGAAGTCAGTGTTTATTACGTCTGTTTGCTTCTAATAAATAAGTACACGGTTGACTAAAGTTGTTAATTGTAAAATATTTGTAACTGTAGAGCAACTTTTTCTAAATCCATGTTTGGCAGGTGAAAGTAAAGATGATACTTGAAGGCAAAGATGATCAGTTATTATTTTTTCAAAAAGCTTTGGAATTACACTCAACTTAGCAATGCCTCTATAATTTGCGATGTTATTTTTGCAGCCAGACTTAAACAACGGAATAATGAACGATTTCTTCCAAATCTTATTGATAAATTAAAATGATTGCCAAAGGCTTAGCCAGTGCTCCAGCACATTTAATAAGTATACAACTAGGAATTCCATCAGGTCCAGATTTATAAGAATAATTAAACTTATATTAATTATTATAGAAGACTGTTAATTCATCAATAAATGGAATTGTTATAGATTGTAAAGACAATTTAGGTAGTGGGAAAGACCCCGAGTCATAAGACCATTCCTCAGAAGAGGTTGTTTAAAAAAATCAACAAATAAATTGCTTATCTGTGTGTCATCATCAGTTTCGACATCGTTATATTTCATTAAGGGACCTTTCGACCTTTTCTTAGAGCGTACAAATTTATAAAACGATTTAGGATCAGATTTAAAATTAATTTGAATTTTTTTTAAGTGGTTGTAATAACATGATCGATTAATTGAGTTATATTGAGCACGGACTACAGTATACTTGGCAGAGTCAATGGTGGATCCAGAATTCTTATACATTTTACATAACTTGTTTTTTTCTATTTTTAACAATGAACAGGTGTTTTGAGTTCCATGGAGGGCCAGAATTTTTAAAGTCATAGATTTTAGGAATACATTCATTCATACACATATAAATTTGGTTGTAAAATTCTCCAATTAGATTGTCAATATTTGCAAGATTAAATACAAGGTTCGAACATAAAAGTAAATTCTCCCAGTCAATATTGCTCAATAGTTCAAATAGTATATTGTAGTTAGTTTTTTTGAAAATTAAAAAACAAAATTTTTTAAATGTAAAAATTTTTTCTTTATACTTAAAGCTGGTTTTGAGGAAATGTATTCAGGAAGGGATAGACAAATTTCAATAGTAGGATGATGAGAGTCCTCGGGAACAATAATAGGATCAAAACGATTAATAGTAATATCATCACACTCGTTAACAAAAACCAGGTCAAGTAATCTGGAATTAACATTACAAACACCGTTCAATTGACAAAGATTAAGGTCCAGCAAATTATTTATGAATTGTATATGAAATGTATCTGTCTTTGACATTGTCGGAATAAAATAACCATCATCAGGCGAAAAATTCCATGAAATTAGTGGAAGGTTAAAATCACCAATAACAAAAATAGAGTCACCAAATTTGGCTGCACCGACAATATTTTTAGGGGGTTCAGCATACAGTTGATAAACAGTTTCGGGTGAATTTGGAGTAATATATGATGGGGGCACCAAAAGTCTTTTCTGTTTCAATTTTACTACTACGCCAATTAATTCAATGTCCGAAGAGGAATCTATAATTAAAGCTTTAGATGAAAGATGACTAAAAATAGCAATTAAAACACCACCGCCTCTAGCATTATGACCACGATCACGTCTATGTACTTGATAGTTTGCCAAGTTTCAGAAAAAACAATGATATCATGATTCAAGGCAAAATTTGATTGTATAATAAAGATAGAATTCAAGCCACGATCAATCTGATGATATATAATTGAAAAATAATCTCTGTCAATATTTAGTTTTTTGAAGTTGGATGGATTGAAACTGGTAAGCGTACAGCATTTATTCTTTTTTCACGAAAAACATTTTCACGAACAAATGTACTTACAGGCCAAAAATTTCAATGAAGTTAGTTATTAAAAACTGCATCAGGAACCGTAATTATAAGATGCTATAGCTCTTGATTGCGAGTAAGAAAATTTATAAATTGATGGATTACAATTTGGAACCTTAGATTTTATATAGTATTATTGAATACTGGAAACAACAACATTGTCCTCAACTGTAGTCTCTGAAGCCAAGCGAGATATAAATATACTTCTGCTAGGTGGTATTATTCTTAATGGCTTTGTTAATATTTGTGATGAATTATTGGCATCACATATTATCACAGATTAGCTTGAGCAATATGTCTTGAGCAATATGTCTAAACAACGTTACTAAGTGCCTGCTTGTTAAAATTAACTTTTGTACTTTAATCAAGTCAACTCTCTTGCTATATTTGTGTAAATTTTAGCAAATTTTTATTAAAAAAGAATGCTTTAACACTTGAATACTTACGGTATTTCTCATTTATCTCTAGGGATTTATTTTTGAAAAACCCTTAACCCAACCTAGTTGTTTCAATTACAAACTATTTATGTTAATTTACGCATTTTTATAATATTTTCATATTCTTATCATATATATTAATTTGAATATCCTATGAATTAAAATTCTCATAATAAATATTGGCATTAAGCATGCAATTATACAGTAATTAATTAATTTTCCATAAAGTGAAGTTAAAAATAAATTATCAGTACAGTAATCACTTAACTTTTAAAATATATATTTATTATTAAAATACATGTATAATAATTTATCAATTAACAAAACAATGTCATTGATTAAAATTTTGTGCATTTTATCTTAAGAATGAGTTTTACACCGAATACTTATTTTTATTTATGTTTAATTCCAACGAAATCTATTAAGAAAGTTAATAAAATAGTTATATTTAATACACAATAAAGCATCTTTTTTAATTCATTAATTTCTTGTCTGACAAGTTTCATCTTCTTAACCGAACTTATTAAATGAATACCTTTATCAGAATTTTTATTATATTTTTTTTTAATTTCTAAGAATTTTACCTTGTCATGCTGTAATGTTCTCTAATAGTGTTGCAAATTATTTTTTTATACAATATCGTAGTTAGTATGGGCATATTGGGTTTATACTGATTTTAGTGGCATCATTCTATCATTAAATGATAGAGAATTTATACCTAATGAAGTATAAGTAATCAATGTCGCACAGTGACTGAAAATCGGTCTTAATTGGCTAAAATTCCGTAACGTTTGAACCGCTGAAGATATTTTAGTAATCTCTTTTTAGTGGACAGATAACAAGTGAAACTTTATTCCGTTCTAATTTCATGAATATTAATTGAGTATTCATTAAATAATTTAGGCCAACGTGGAATTCTAGGTTTAAATATAGATCCCTGGTTGACAAGCAACCGTGGTTACGTTAATACTACTTAAATAAACAAGTTATTCTAAGATCAGCTATATAAGAATATATATCTATCAGCTATATATATGTATATACATATCTATAAAGCTTGGTTTCCGACATTTCTAACATTTTACCGAGATATATTTCGGAATTTTGATCAGTAAAAATGCCAATATGGTATCAAACAAAAGTTTTAGCGAAGGCCTTTCATTTAGTGTATAAAAAGTTTGGATCCTTTGACCCATTGTGGACCGTGAAAGAAAAAACTGCTTTTTTTACAAAATTGCCATTATCTCGAAAACTAGCAGGTAAACCAAATTTCCGTCATATAGTATATAACCTTTTTTACACAATCGAATGAGCTTTCATTTTGTATATCATTCGTGGGTCAACTCACCGAATGTCGGAGATATGGTGAGTCAAATGGTTGCTAATATACTAGTCGAAGGCTCTGAATCTTCCAAAAACTTTTTAATTGGAATGGACCATGAACGTATCTGAATCTGAAATATTTTCGTCTAAGTCTTGTTTATATTGTTTTTGTCTGGAAGAGCCATTACATCATCATTTACAAAAAAGAGTTAATTTTGTGTTTCTATCATTCTTTAATTTATCTCCTTTTATTGATTGCAGTAAGCGTTTGGCTGTGTGATCTAGTATAGATTGTAGTTGTACCTCTACCGAAATTGGTGTGATTGTTGTTGTGTCCTTTGATGGTATACAGTCTACTTTAGCAGTAGTTACATGATGAGATACTGAATACAGATAAGAGCCTTTGTCAATCGCACGCAATCTCAGCTGAATATATTGCTATTTCGCCAATTTTAAATCCTCGTCATTTGTATGCTTTTTTGGTTCGCTTGGAGTTGGAAAACTTTCAAGAATCCGTTTTGTTCTCATTGGACTACCCTTTCAGAACTTTTCCAATGATATCCACTATTGTCAATTGTTTCTCTGATCGTAATCGATATAGAAATGATATTTATACATCCAACTTCATCGTTCATATCTTTAAGTTTCCGCCTCTTTGATCTATCGCTGCAGTTGTCCAATGATATATGTGGTCTTCCAGACATATTTTTGTTTGCATTGCGTAAATAAAAATATTGTCTACTATATTTAACTTCCTGATAGCGATTTTATAATGATTTAACGAAGTTAAATAATTGCACTTGTATCTCCGTGCTACACGAATTCAAGTTTAATTTTTTTATTGTAATTAAGAAGAAGAAGAACGTCTTGCTCATTTTTGTTTCAAAAATATTCTTCGGCTATTCTATATAACTGAAGCTCTCCATGTTTTTGTAAATAAATATTATTTTTTGCAACTGCTGCGACAATTGAGTTTGTATTCAAATGTCACTCCCATATAAGCCCTTCCAATTATATATAGTGCATTTTGTAAGCAAATATCATTATTGGCGGTAGAAAAAATAATGATTACCTGTTGTTAACTATGAAATACCTTAAGCACAAATTTAACGCAAAATTACATTTTTCTGGTGTAAATTCAATAAAATATAAAAAGTGTTCTACAGACGACAAAATACAGCGGCAAAAGTATATATGTGTAGGGTAAAATGGCACACTTTTACTTATCCCTATGTGCTTTATCTTTCTTGTTCCCTATAGGTTATATTCCACTAAAGTTGTATACAAATATATAGATTTAATAAATACTCGTATCTTAGAACACACCTAATAATAATGGTAGGGCTATAACGATCTAAAACTATTTAAATGTAACAATCTTTATCAACCTAGCAAAAAAAGAGCAGACCATTACGTTGTAACCATAACTTTTTCATAAAGAAAACAAAAAAATCACATTTTTTTAATAAATAACAGTTGTGTTTAGCAGCTTGCCACTCCCACAGTTAGCAATAGTTTTACCTAATTTTTTTGGCAACCTTAATTTTGATATGTTAGCTACCAAGTGGCGTTAAAATGTTAAAAATCGATGACAAAAAAATGTTGACTTTTGGCCAATGAAATCAAATTTTCAACCACTGCGTGCCGGTATTCTCTATGGTAAGATGCTAGTTTCTGTTCTACGTTGAATATACTCCACTAGCATGCTAAAAAGTAAATACGATCATAGTATACTTCCAGATTTGTTAACGATGCTGCATTTATAAGAAAACCCACAGGCAGTCTCGCAATACTTAGGGGACCTAGCATCCCAAGTAGAGACATTATACATCTTGTTACGAGAATGAATACACCTAAAAAGATACACAAGTATTTAGATCTATAAACTTAATTATTGTGTTATTCAAACCTGCTTAATTCTAAAAAAAACTGCACAATACAGATAAATCTGCACATTTGGCAAAACTGGTCATGTGGCTTGAACTCTTGCGCCAATTGAACTTTGTAAGGCGTAAACGCGACGTAAACTGGTGCGTGAAATGCTTAATTCTTTAGAATGATGATGAGTTGATGTTGATGGATTCTCACGCACACTCTCAGCTACAGCTTCGATATTTTCGGATTTACGCGCTGTACGAGCACGCTTACGTCTTGGCACATCAACAATGAAATCAGTTTCACGAAATTTTGCAATAAACGTATAACGGGCACTGTGGTCCTTCTCTGCGACCAAATTTTGTACGACATTTTTGTGCAATTAATCCAATAAATCCCAATGTTGCTCAAACGTAAATCGATTCATTTCGTTCAATAGTTAGTGTCAAGTTGACGAGAGTAGAGAGTGATTTTTTTAAGAGCTATTGGATTTGACTTTAAAAAAAAACATAAAATTTAGAAATATGTATGAAATCTTTATTAAGTCGATGTATAATTCAATGTTTAAAGATGATTTCATGTAAATATTGACCGCGGCTTGGCCTCAAATGGCTCATACGCTATGTGTAATTTCGGCATACGCTCTCCAACATATTGGTCGGTATCGCACGAAGAAACTCTTTAATGTTGACTTCCAGTGTATCAACTATTGCGTGCTTGTCCCTATATACATGAGCCTTAACATAGACATGAGCCTTAAAATTTGTAATCATCGCACACTACTGCTCGTCATTCACAGTAACGTTTCTGCCTTCGTCGTCGTTGAAAAAATACGGTAAAATGATACCACCGGCGGTGTGGATTATAATCCACAGTAAACAGTGCATTTTTCGGGATGCATTGGCAGTTCTTGCAATGTTTCTGGTTGCTCTTCACATCAAATACGGTTCTTTTGTTTGTTCAATTGTCCATTGAAACAGATATGATCTTCATCGCTGAAAACAATTTTGCGATAAAAAAGAATGAATTTTGAGCATGAATTTTGATAATAAAATTCCAATAATATGCCATCGTTGTTTGTTTGAAGGCCGATTCATAGTTAAATTATAGACCAAACTGAACATGTTAGACAGTTACGCGATAACATAACGGAAACAGCTGAGCTGCCAAAAGCAGTGTCGCCAAAATGAAAGTTGCTAAAAAATCACTCCTTACAATGGCTGTAAAACGGTTGTATCTATTTGAGCAGTGCTATTAAAACAACTATGAGTCAACTATGTATAATATCTTTTAATTTCAATTAACCCCAACTGTATAGTAGATTGTGGAATATAATATAATATCCGAAACTATTGCCAGTAAATTATACAAGCCCCGACATTTTCCTCAGTCAATGAGTTATAACTTTACAGTCAAGAAATTAAGTCTTTTAACTGTTCATAAAAATTAATAATTAATTATCTATAATTTTAATTAAATGGGTGTGCAATTTGACCCAAAGTAATAAAAAGTTATAGGGTATCAAAATGTCGATATTGATCAGTTTAATAGAGTCCTTTACTTGGCATTATTTCTTATTTGTTTTAGATTGGCGAACATTTTATGCCAACTATTTACCTTAATAACAATAATGACTGGATCTTCTATTGTTCTCGATTTTATTTATTTTGTTTGTAAACTTTTTTAAGCAATGACTTGCTAATTGAATCGATTAAAACTTCTTTTCACTTGAGAAATTTAAAGACTTAATTTTGTCTGGGCGGAATATGAAATATTAATTATAAAATTTGCATTTTAACGGGTTATGAATGAAAGGTGGATAAAGTGGTTAAAAGGTTAAAGTTAAAATTGTATTAAAAATTAAGTATAAGAAAAATTCGAACCCCAACAAAACTATTTAAGTCGGTTCATTTTAAAAGTGAACAAAATAAATTTTAAATAATTGCTTCTTATAAGAAATTTCAAATTTTAACTTAAGTTTACTGATAACACAAGTATGTAATGCTATGGATCAGAACAACTAAAAGCTATTTCTAAAGATAGGATCACATGATTGCCGTAATGCGTCAATAATTAGTATTTTTATATGCCAATAGTGTGATTATACAATTTATTTTCTCATAGGGCAACTCACAATATAATTGTGCTTATGTATCCTAATCAAATGCAACCCTGGTGCGACAGTCGTGAGTGAATTGCGTTTTTTTAAATTTATTGAAATCTCTGATCCACACACTTCTTTTCTTTTTTTTGTATTTCTTTTTATTTTATTTGTTCACTAAATGACCTCAATATAAATAAAGAGGACGCTATTTTTTTTTTTTTTAAAGAACGAACAATTTTGACCACAAAAAAAAAAAATAAATAAATAAAATAATCTTAATTTACCATTACAGCTGATTCACAGAGTTACCGTAAAATAGAACAATCGTGTGACAGCTTTGGGACCAATATTGTCAATACATCGTTTTGTGACATCTAGTGACAAAAAATTTTGTATAAAATAAGACGTCCGTGTGAATACAGAATTTTTAATTGGGACAATTTTATTATTGTGCGCTAATTTGTCACAATAAAATTTGTATCAGATTGGTGATGTATTTCAGTCAATCGTGTGACCACAGCTTAAGGCTATTTAGGGTGCTGAAATCAAATATACACTCCGTTTTTTTAGATTGGTTCGAATTTCCAAGATATTGAATAACATAGTTTTTAATATTTTGGGCAATAAATATCGTTTTTATTCTATAAAAAGAGTCGCTTGTTTTGTTTATGACCTGCAACAAAGTTTCATTTTTTTCTTACACAAATGATTGTGTATGTATACTGTGCTTTCACACTTTAAGTTTGCATATATATTTTAACAAAAAATTTTAAAGGAAAACAGGAAAATAACGATAAGAACAGTAAAAAGTAAAAAAATAAAAAAAAAATAGTTATAATAAAAAACAAGATCAACAAAACAACGAAGAACAAAAAAAAAAAAACAATAAAAGAAAACAAAAAGAGCAATTTAAAAATACAAAACTGAACAACAGCAACAAAAAAAAAAAACAATTAAGAAAAACATCAAATTAAGAAGAAATTTAAAATAAATAAAATGTGTTGAATAAAGTGCTTAATTAAAAATTTTTTCGCACCTTTTTTTCTGTTTAAATTTTCCTATGCTTGTCAGCAAGTATGTATGCGTGAAAGGAAAAGACAAAATTTGCTTGAAGCAATTTTATGCCTGACGATTCATTAGAGCAGCACTTAAAATGATAAATACACTGAAGTTAAAATGCTGTAAAAATATCTATTCATAGAAAGTGTATATATGCTCGGTTTAGTAAGCAAAATTTCAGATCCTTCAAAACCTCTTTGAAATTGAAAAAAAGACAAAAACATGCGCTAGAGTCCCTCTTAGTTCACGGCTAACAAGCTACTGAACAAAATTTGTGTCTCACACACATGTTTTTTGTAGTAATTACTGCTGAAGCAAATTCATGCAAAACCCTGTCAAAATGCATAAAAAATGTTTACAAAATGCATAAAATTCGGTGAAAGTACGGCAATACCACATACAGATTGTTAGAGCACAATTGAGAGAGTAAGAAAAAACGCTGTCAAAATAAAATAGATTCTACTCACGACTGCCTTTGCCGACGAATGTTTATATCATTTTGTATGAAAAAAATCGTCAAGCCCTAATTCTGTTCCATCTTTTATGGTTGCTGTTTGAAATAATGTAAATAAAATGTATGATTTTTTGATAATGATTTTTATGCAAAATTTTTCTAGGATGAGCTATTTAAAGGCTTAAATTTAGAAATGATATAAAACAAAAAGGGTTTGAAATATTGCCAAATTTTTGTTGTTGTTGTGAAGTACAATTGTTTCGGCTAGAAATGAGATATTCTTTCATTCATATGGCTGCTGCGACTAGCCTCACAGTACCCCATTCGATCGGACTAATTTTCGTACCTCAGCAACGCCATCACAAAAGTTGGCCCTCAAATACTCAATTGTCTTTGGTTTGTCGGCATAACACTTGTCTTTAACAGCGCCCCACAGAAAATAGTCCAACGGTGTCAAATCGCAGCTTCTTGGCGGCCAACTGACATTACCATTTCGGCTAGTCAAATGGTCATCAAACGTTTGATGCAATAAATCGATTGTGGCATGAGATGTGCGGCAAGTTGCACCATTCTGTTGAAACCAAACATCGTTCACATCAATACCATGAAGAACGGGCACAAAAAAATCGGTTATCATGGTGCGATAGGTATCTGCATTGATATGTAATGGTTGCGCCGTCCGTAATTCTTCGAAAATGAGGCCGTACAAGCAGTTACCATAAATGGTGTTCGCTATCGCGAGATGATAATTGGCCAGAAATTGAGGATAGGGACTTGGACGATATGTGGATGTAACAGTATGGTGGCACTTGCAAGAAATTCAATGGCGATGTTATTTGCCGCCACTATTATGTGTTATGACTCCGTTAGACTTCTCTTTCTTTGGGGATATTTAATGAAAAGTGTTCGTCAATAAGCCAAGAACAATACAAGAGGTAAAGAATGAGATAAAAATTGCTGAGATAATTTTTTGAAAACTTTTTGTTTTATTTACAGTTAACATCGTGCGTTTCATAGATTTTTTTACATATAACATGATTTTCTGTTCTCCATATAACTCCAGGGCCTTACATATAGATAACGCTTATTTTATTGCATTCACCTCTTTTTCAGTTAGTGATAACCATCATTAAAATTGTATAATATATGATATGCGAGTTAGTGTGCTATGTTAAGAGTAAGGCTACTTTTGTTATTTTCAAAACAATGGATCAAAACCAATTTTGTGTTTTAATTCTACACTGCTTCTTGATGAGAAAAAATTCCGTTGAAGCAAAGCAATGGCTTGAAAAGTGTTATGGGAACTGCTTTCCATTAGAAACAACAATAAAACATTGGTTTGCTGACTTCAAACGTGGTCGTAGAAACACCGATGATACAAAACGCAGTGGACATCCATGTGAAACGGTAACAATGAAATCTACAAAATCGTTTTGAATGATTGAAAAGTGAAGTTTTGTTAGTTAAAGAAATCTCTGTTCAAAGTGGTTGCAGCGTTTGCTCACTGTTGACCAAAAAAAAGTCAATCAAAACAATGACAAAACTACATGAATTGAACTTCGAATTGCTCCCACATTCATCGTATTCGCTTGATTTGGCTTCCAGCGACTACCGGCTACATAAGTGGTGTTGGAATGTTGGAGTCCCGCTGGAATGATTGTATTGCTCTTGATGGAGATTACGTTGATAAATAAAGCTAATTTTGAACAAAAAAAAAAAAGTGTTTTCTTTGTTGGACCGGAACTTTTTAGTCCATGCGTTAACATTTGCATTGAAAATGGAAAGTCTATTCCTTGACCAAGTGACTACTTGTAGAGTTTTGTACTACACGCGTTACAACATAAATTCGGTACCCAGGTCTTGTTAGTGCTTGCTACAGACAAACCTAAATAATAAAAAAAGATATGCAGCACATTTATAACACTTTGCCACATTTTCTTATCATATAATATCCGCTAACAACAAAAGCAACAAAAATAACTTTAGGAATAAAATTGAGATAATGTTTCTAGTGTCTGGGGGTGGTGCGGTGTAGTCGTTAGAGCGCACGCATAACAACACAAACGATCTAGGTTCGAGCACCAGCAGGGGACATGACGAAAAAAAAATTAAATTGTGGTTTCAAATGTTTAATAATAAAAAAGCATTCAAAATCCCTCCAGAAACTGAAACAAAGCAATAGATGCTTTGTGGATGGCCAATATGCCCCTAAAGGAGTGACAGAGAAAAAAAAAATGATTCTAGTGATGCCAACAGCTGCTTCGCGTTATGACAGTACAGAACCAATCTGGAGAAACAAAATTCGTTTTTGAATTCAGCGCCTTAAATAACGTTAAGGTTTTTTCTCTTCATCTCTGATCCAAAAATTGACCGGAAAGACTGTGAATTTGGACGTAACAGAATTTTAATATTTTTTTAAGATTTATTATATATGTATTTTATAATATTTTCTACAGCAGCGAAGGAAGAGCTACAATTGTAAAACATATTAAACAAAGTACTGTTTACTTCAACGAGACGGTCATTAAAATTGCAAAAGTGGTCTATAATTATTAGCAATTATCATTTTTGCGGTGGTAATTTTACTAAGCCCTTGCTAAATTGTGCAAATTCATACTCTTTTAAACCATTAAATGAATAAAGAAATAATCAGTAAGTGAAATGAATGAAAAATAAATGCAAATGAATGAAAAACAAATGAAAAATATAATGTAAAAAATTACCATGCAAATCTGTAGAATCATGCAAATGTTAAGTTTAGTATTTTTTTTATTTTCCATTTAAATTGGAACCACTCAACAAATTTTTTTTTTCAAACACTAAAGCGTATACCACAAGCTTTCGTACAAATTGAACCCACAAATGCATTACTTACTTAGTCAGTGTCTGCCGGTCTATATCGGAATTTTGTGGCCCAATTCGTGTAGTTTCTAGGCAATAGCAGTTCGTAATAAAATTTTCACATCAACTTTAGAGTGAAAGCAGAAAATTTGTATGTAAAAATGCAAATTTGATTTGTTGAAACGACGTTTTATACATCCATTCATTCATAAAAAGTGAACAAAATAAAAATAAATAAAAAAACAATACGGAATAAAAATACAGACTTGTGAAATTAAATACAAGAATGAAAATCGCAACAAACAAAATATTTTTAAAATCACCAAAACGAGGTTTGATGCAAATTAAATTTTGGCAAAATTCACGTAAAATCGATGCTAAAGACAATGAGTAAGTCTTAGGCTTTAAAGTATATTTTTATATACTCGTACATATTAAACATTTAGGTAAACATTTACACAAAAAAGACAAAATTTTATTATTTAAGCTGAAAAGTTTGTTCTTAAATCTTTTGTGATGATTAATTATATTCCATTTAAGATTTGAAATAATTTAGTATAATAAATAAATTATTTAAAGCATATTTTTAGGCCATCATTCCTATGCTATTATCGACGTTATATTTTAAGGCGTAAAGCTTTTTTTTTTGCTACGTATAACATATGCCGCTTTAATTTAAATTATCTAAGCCACTTTATAAGAAATTAAACCACATTTGCATGAATGAATAATAACTATTATCACTGCGCTAATAATATTTAACACTTTTTTCTGATAAGCGGGGAACCCAGCAGATAAAACCAATTCGAGGACGCTGAAACCAATGGTGCTAAACGTTTTTTTAGGTTAGCTCTTTTGCCGCTTGTCGGTTAATTAAAATAGTGCAATGAAGGCCACACGAGGTTTTCTCCAAATCCATTACCATCCATCATTTACGAAACGATTAATTTTAACTTTGTCTGACAATGCAATGCGCACCCAATTATTTAAAGTATAATTTTTGTATTTTCTTAGCGAATAGTCGTTTTCTTAGTAATGTTTTGTTTTAATTTCACGTATCAGTGTTGGTGGAGGATGTGTGGCTATATGACTATGGAAGGTGTAGGTAAGTGCGTTAGAGATCTTGGACGATTTGACGCGAACACAGTATGTTGATATTTTGTACCAAAGTCTATGCAAAGGTTTAGAAATTTGTAACTAAAGTGTGTCATATGTCATCTGTTAGCAAGATAACGATGCGATGCACACGTTCCATGTTGCTCAAACTTGGTGATGATTTCGAAGAGCGAGACTTGTCGCTCAATCCTCGGTTGGCATACCTAATCGAGAACGTATGGGTCGAGGTTAAACGTGCAATTTCAAATGCTAAATATGACTGCCGAAATCTCAAAAACTTAATTTGCAGAGACTTCTGCAAAAGTGGAGTCCAACCAAAATATATTCAGGCTACAATTAAAGCAAAAGAAGTTCAAATAATGAATGAACACTGATTCCCTCCAAAAAGTTAGCATTTCCTTTAGGGAAACTTGCTATAACAACAAAATTACAAAAAGTTAAGGGTAGTTAACTCTTGCTAGGTATGTTTTGCTACCCCTTAATAAAAATGTTATTGCAGTTGCCACTTTTTCTTGCAATTCTCATTCTCTCATACTTTTTAACTGCTGTGGATAAATAATAAAGCTTTTACTATTATCATTGTATAGATATACAAAATCCCATATTTAGTTTGATGTGAATATGAAAAGCAACGGCCACTTAACCAATCTCGCCAACTTATCGACTTATGATGTGTACTGTTCACGAAATTGTTTGCATCAAATATAGAAACTTCGACTATTACCGTTCGCGAGATATACGGCACACGTATGTAGTAAATACATATGGGAGGTATTAGATACACTTATCCAATTCCTCCCTTTTGTTTACAGGTTATTTTTATTGACTACGAAGTAATTTGAACGAGACTTCCGTTTCTACCGTCTTCAAGATTCATTCAAGAATCATTATTTACTGCTTATGGGATGTTAAGCTCTGTTTATACGATTGTCAAATCTATGAATATTCTCTGAAAAATTTACAGAAAATGTGTTACAACCGTGTGAACTTACAACTTTTGCTTTTCAACATTGTCAGATGCCCGAGTTTTTAACATCTGACAACGACATCATTGTCCAAAAACGCATATGGATTAGATTGCCAGAATTACTGACAAATGTTTTACAACCGTTTGAACTGACAATAAACATTGTGGTGGCAATTTTAATTCTCTGGTAGTTGTTAGCAAATTTCCAGGCCTGACAATATTGTTGGATTTAGCAGAACAGGGCTTTACGCACCAACTTATCAAATATTGCCTATTTTTCACTGATGATGTGAGCTGAAACTGAAGCCATTTAGTCCAAATTTAGGAACTTCTACTTTAACCGTTCTCAAGCCATATAAAGATTAATATTTATACTCACTTATCCGATTCTGCCTATGTTTTTGACTGATTTGTATTGACCACGAAATGAAATATGTATAACCAATAGTTATTTGCAGACATACTGTAAAATGTTCAAGATAATCGGTTCAGGCGTTTAGCTATCTTCAAACAAACATATATACATTCATACAAATACACATCCATTTTTGTATATAAGATATAATTAATTTTTGTCTCTTCTATTTTTAGTTCCGTTTATTATCATATTAAGTCGGCAAATGGAAATCGAAATCTACGTAAGACGTTAATATTTAAATGTAAGTTTTACTCTTAATGAGTTCTAATTATTTTGATTTTAGACGAAAAAGCAAATTAGTGCAGTTTATTTGAATGAAATGGATTATTCTTTGATCTGAGAACATAAATTAGTTATTGAATTTAAATTTATCTTAAGATCAGAACTATTAAAAATTCAAATATTCAATTTCTAGAAAAATGTGTGTTAAATGTGTGTTGATGTGTAACATGAATATGCGCAACGTGAAGGACTCTGATGAGTATGTTTTGCATATTGTATATGTTTTCGTCGATGTCATTTCTCCATAATTAATAGAAAACATATGAACATTTTCTATTTACACACTCGTAATAAATGTAGTTCTGATCTCAAGGAAAATTTAAATTCAATAATTAATTGCAATTAACAGATCAATGAGACCTCGAACCTAAAGGCTTCCAAGAGTAATTTCGAAAACAGAAACTTAATTTTTGAATACGATAACGTTTACTTATCTTGTGATAAGTGATATCTTGTTAGCTACCTTTGGAGTATATTTTTGTAGTATTCAAAATATCTAGGATGGATTTTTTGATTTTTAGGTAATCATTTGTTAAATCAAGTTTAGTGCAGTCCAGACTTCATAACTCTATTCTAAGTGTAAAAATTTCATGTTCAACAGAAGTATAGTTTGTATAGGTCCCAACTTTTCATTGGATATATCGCGTTCTTAATTTTTAAATCCAGTTTAAGACAGTTATCTGTATCCAATTCTTCTTATTAATGCTTCTGTCCATATCATTCTGACATTGTACTCTTGCAGTACACTGCGCCCCTGGGATCCATTGTGCTACTTCCGATCTATAGTTTGTTCAACAGATCTGCTGCCTTCTCAATGAACACCAGCAGAGCTGAAACCATAAGGATGGTTGATGAGACTAAGCATTTCCAACTAAACCTATTACGAATTCCACAATCACACAATATGTATTCCGCGGTCTCTGATGCCTGTAAGAGCACAGTCGAAAAACATCCGGAACAAGAATGGTGTGTAAGATTTTAGACAGAATTTAGGGTTAAAGATAGATGAGTGACATAGACTATATTTCTGCGGAAAATACCAATTCTCGTTAGATTATTTAAATATAATTCCTTTACGCAAATATGAGAAGTTACATAAGCGGTATAAATGCTAAAAAAGAAATGGGTTAGAAAGTGTCAGTGGTGTGTGTGTGTATGAATCAGTGTTGCCAACAATGAAACAAAAGAATATACGAAATACAAAATACAAGGTACAAAACCAAGTGTAATAGTACAAAAAATAATAATAATAATAAAAAGAGATCAAGTCATTTGTATTATAAAAGAGATATCCCAAAATTGCACGTGGTTGTATCAGTCGATAACCTATTGAAGAACACAACTTTTTATTTTAAAAACTTTTGACATCTAAGCCAGAAAAACGAATTAGCCTTTTATGGTCAAAGACTGTATGTTATCACTACTCATTGTCCAATTTTTGGTAAGCCCATTCTATGTAAGGAAAACTGCTTTTGAAATTTGATAGTGGTTTGATTTTAAACAACTGCGCAAACTTTGGATCTACTATATCTATAAAGTTGTAAAGGTCAACATCAAAATTTGACCTTACATTTTACTCCTTTACATTTTACTCCAATAAAACAAGTTTCTGAAATCAGTATGCATATTCCTTTCTTGTGATTCTAAGCATTGTAAAATAATATTTCGTGTGGCATAGCTAATACATACATATTTCCTGTTTTTGTAAAAAAAAACTATTTAATAGTATGATCAATTATAAATAAATCGTTCCAATCTTAAAAGTGATCTCAAAACTTTGTTTTAGTCTAAAACGCGATGAAAGATAGCCGTTTAGCTGCTACTTGTGATAAAATTTTATGTACTTCCGTTTGGACAAAATAGTACGAAAAAAATTTAGTATTTAGGTACAAAAAATATACAAAATTTTGAAAATTGTACGGATTTTGTATAATTACACAAAAAGTGCCAACACTGTATGAATCACTGTCAGGCAAATTAACATTAATAAAAAATCTTAAAAAAAATCTTAATATTTTGTGAAAAAATAAATTAAAAACATCATCATACACCTGTATGCATGTTAACTCGTCGCTGTTTCATTGACGACTAAAAGCAAGAGCGTAAAATAAGTGTAAAGTGAACGTGAATAAAAGTTCTATGAATTGTGCGTGACTGATGTAGAGTATGCTGAGTGGTAATGAGAAGACGAAGGTATTTATGGTAGTGTTATTTATATATATCAAGTAACAGTTTTATAAATTCCGATTTTATACAGTCTTAGATTTAATGTAGAAACTTCAATTAAACGTGCAATAGCACTCGTTAGGTGTATAATTTAAATTTGAATCAGGTTAATCTTTAGGTTTAGTATAAAACAGATTAGGAGGAGTGCTCGAATGGAATTCGTTCGTAAAGAACGATTTTAAATTAATTCAAAATACGACTCGTGAGAAGAATCAAAAATAAAAGAATTTAAAAATAAAATTCGGAACACAAACCGTGTCGAAAAGCATCAAAACGACTTGAAAACGAGCAATTCTTTTTAGTAGATGTTGGTATCGTAATATGAAACATGCATGTGTGTGATACTTATTGGTCGCCGCACACAAAATATACGCATATACACACATATTATTGCAACGAATTGCTCGTTTTTAATCCTTTTTTGCTTATTTTTAATTCGTCCACAGTACAAAGCTCGTGCTCACGAGTTAAGCAACAAAAAATTTTACATTTGTGCTCACGAGCACTGTGACCAGATTTTAAATTGACATTAAACTAAATCGCCTTCCAAAAAAAGCTAACAAATTTTGTTTTCGGCTAAAAAAAATAAGCTAAAATTTTAAATTGTTTTTTAACATATATTTTTTTTAGTACGATACTAGATAAGGTTAATATAGCACTATATAAATTGTTTTTTAATCTAAAGTAAAAACAATTGTTAGGTGATAAGCTAGATATCACTTTTAAGCCTATTTGATCAGCCTAAAAGTCAAACTAATTAATAGAAGAAATTTCAATATCATATCATATATTATAAATTTGTTTGTTTGTTTGGCAATCACTCGTAAATGACTGAACCGATTTTGCAAAAAAAAATTCAAAACAGAAGATCTAGCTAATGAAATGGGCTATGCTGTTTTTCAAAATTGAACCTGGTGGAAAACGGGCCAAATAAGTCACATGAGTTGTCACTTAATATTGGCAATTTATTTAATTGGCAAACTTAAAAGTATGCGAATAAAGCTAAGAAATGGTTTTGTTTATTCAGTTCGCTTATGAGCCAATCACGCGTAAAGCACAAATACCAAGTTTCAACTTACAAAAATACAATAGGAGACGTTTTTTTGTTTTTTATTAGACATCGGAGACGTCTAAACTAGAGCGTTTTCGTCTGAAATGACACGTATTTTTTCATTTAAAAGCAATTTTTTATTGCCAACAGTCATCATCTACATCAAACGTATTTGCACTTTCCCTATAAAAACAAATAGGTGGTCAAAAAACTATAGGATCGGGTTAAAGGGGGATGTCAACCACGTTTATAATGTATGCATATAGATTCTCTGACAACACCGGATAGGAAAAGATAGTTTTAAATAAGGTTGTGGAAAAAAATTTTTCCGGTGGTTCCTCCGGATTCTCTTCACCCCAAATGCAGCAATTCTGCTTGTTGACGTAGCCATTGAAATGGAAATGGGCTTCGTCGGTGAAGATTAATTTGTTAAAAAAATTCTCATATACCTTCTGTTTTTCGATGGCTTGTGAAACAAATTGTCAACGTAATGCATGGTCAGCTGGTTTTAATTCTTGGATCTTAAAAGTCTTTAAATGGAGATCACGATGCTAAATGTTGAATAATGTGGATCGTTTGATGTTTATTTTCTGCGAACGATGTTTTTTGGATCTTCTACAACACTTCTGTACGCAGCTGCTATATTCCCGGTTGAACAACCACTATGTTGATTAATTATGTTTCTGTTATCATGAACGGATCCAGTTTCTTAAAATTTTTCAACCATGAGCTTGATGGCACGATTTGTTGGAGCATTTTATCCACCGGATTTTGTTCTAAATTTCCTAATTAAATCTTGAAAACTTTTGCGATTTTCAAAAAATATTTTAATAATAAAATCACGTTGTTTCTTCGCGTAACGTTGCATGTTATGCATATTAACTAACCGGAATGTATTTAAAATCTGAAAATAAGAATTTAGAGTAAAAATTACAAGTAGAAAAAAATGGCATCAAAATTAAAATGATAACTCAATTTTGGATACCCTTTAAATTAATATGATAATATTTGCCGGCAGATAATAAAAAGCAAGTAAAAGTTGCCAACTGATTCTTCACAAATTCGCAAAATTTTCGTCCGATTTTGCATACATCCACATCCCTCAATATCGGTCAAGGGTTTCAAGTCCAGCCCTAGGGTGCTGAAGCCCCCTTTGAACATTTCAGTATAGCAAACATATGGAAATTTCCAAATTTCCTTGACTGTAAGGTTCTGGACCAATGTAGTCACGGAAGATTTCCTAGCAAATGCATCCAATGTTTCGTTACTATTTCGTTACAGAGTCCAGATACCCAAAACAACTGGAACTTATTCCGCAGCGAAAGCCTTTGCTCCGTTTCGTAGTAATACTTGACCAGTCTAGATTTCATATGTATGTTTCGAGCAAAGTGCTTTTAAAGCAGTTTCGCTCTCAGGGAATATATAAATGTGTTACCTTTGAGCCCACAGTCGATGTTGATTTCCGCATTTATGGCAAAACCCATTGATCACAGCCTAGAACACACTCAGCGATCTCCTCAGTAGAATCAACAAGTCTCGGTTGGGTCCATGAACACCAGCACCTTCACAGTCATTCATTTTGCAGCCATCGGTATACCAGTTTATATAAAGCTCACCCTGAATTAAGGCATCATTAGACCAAAATCCCGGTCCAAGATTTCTACCCTGAAAATAATGCCAAAGCACATATCCAAAAGCACTACATCCAGTACCAAAGATGGTTCTCCGACTATCATATGTAGAATAGACGGACTCCAAAACACATTTCAGGACCTTTTGGCGAAAATCTTTGCCGCAAAAGATGCTACCTCCTTCATCAGCCGCTGTTGGACATGCTCTCATTGCCACAGAATGCTTCTAGAATTCTTTTCAGCTTCCTTAGCTCCCACACAGAGCGAAAAAGTAAGTTATCATATCCAAATCTTTGCAGGTACTTTCTGTCGCATCCGTGATTGGATAAGAGATTGATTTTGTATGAGTTTTTCTTTTGTAGACCATGCCATTGTTACTGCTCATTAACCTACAATCTTCATATAATCAGCTCATAAGTTGATGAAGGTATAATACCAGAAATTATCGCAACTGCTTTTGCTGGTTATTACTATGGCTTTCGTTTTAGGAAGCTTGATCCTTTTGGAACACAGGTAGTATCATAATACTCTTCGAAACCCATTACCACTTTATTATTTTTAGGAAATATTTCAGTGTTTCAATGCTGATAAGACCGCCATAAATACGTTGCTAGTGTATTGAGTTAAAGTATATACTCGTCAAGCTAGTGCATATTTAAAAATATGAAAATTTTACTTGAAATCTATTAATTCCTTAGTGCATATAATTTGTTTATTTAACATAATATTAGCTGGTGTGTTTCTTTTTTTAGTCTACCATATACGAGGGGTACTATTTATATTTCGGGAATACCAAATAATGACAAATATTTTTAAATGAAAATGGCTTTAGTTTTTGAGACACCTCCAAAACACCGAAGATGAGACTTCAATTCGAAATTTTGACTACTCAAAATTATTCTCGTTTGATGAGTTGAGAGATCGCATTGTCTTGATGGAGAATGATTTGTCTTTGGCGGTTTAGTTTAACGAATTTCTCCGAAGACTTCCGAAAACAAGTGGTCGTGTACTCTTCAGAACTGACCGTCACACAGTGGTCACATGACCCATTCGGACGAAGAAACAGGTGACCATTTGCTTCGCTGTGCTTTTTTCACGAAAAACTTTTGTTGGACTTAGCTAGTTTTGGAATATCCACACCATCCATTGATGTTTTGTTTTCGACTCATACGCATGTATCCATGATTCTTCATCTGTCGCGATTTTATACACGTGTTTTGAAGCACCACAGTCGGACTTTTCAATCAATTCAATTTTCTTACACCAAGCGACGCGAGCCTGTTTTGAGTGATTGATAAATTATGGGCTATCCAGCGAGAACAGTTTTTTTTACAACTAAGTGTGCATGCAAAATCGTATGTATTGTAGTGGAGCTAATGTACAAGGATGCCTCTATATCACAATATGTCACATGACAAACTTGTTTTATGAGTTCACGCACTGCATCAATGTTTTGTGACACAACAACCTATTTTGGACGACCATCAGGGATTCGTCGGCGACCGAATTACGACCACGATTGTATTCATTATACCAGCGATATACTGGTTCATCGACACATTCTTGTTAAGATAATCCACGTCGAAATTTGTGATACTTCCATTTTTGAGCCAAATTGATTTTCATAACTCACTGTAAACTAAACAAATAGCACTTATACATCAAAATGTTGAGTATGTTTATGATAAAAAATGCCAAACTTTATGATGGTGTTGCCAGATTTTAGCTATTGACATTAGTGTTGTCGAAATATAAATAGTACTTCTCGTATGATATCATTTTTTAATGCACTGTACAGTACTGTAGTACAGCAAAACTAAATCGTATTTGTATATTAACCGCATTAATGTCGATTTTTTTCTTTTTTTTATATAATTCTCTTTTTACATTAAATTTTTATTTAAAATTTTCTTCTTCCCGCAGTAAAGAATAAAATCCTACGCAGAGGAACCAAAGAAGATTATACTCATGAGGGATCATTTCAGGAAGCAATAGGACCAGGTTATTAAATTTTTTAATATTTAAATAGGCTAACAGGTATTTCATAAAAAATTTTTTACATACTTCCTTACATAGTTCTATGCTTGGCACAGATTTTTGCCATCATGCCATTGTCTGGTGTATTATCGAGTTCTTCGTTTGACTTAAAATTTTCCTGGCTTTCTATACGCACTTGGTATTCAGTGGTGGTCAACATTTGTTTTTGTTTCTGTATGTGCATTACTATCGCCAAGGCTTGTCGGGATGTCTTCAATTTTGATTCAGTTGGTAAGTATGTATATATACATGTACTTGTAAAACCGAATGGAATATTTTTATCCTTTTGAATATCCTTGCATTACGTCTACAATATTTTATATTTTTATAGCCTGATTGGTAACTTTACTTTCTCTTCTTGTGTTTTTTCTTCTTTTCTGTTCCTTTCGCTTATTGTGTGGTGTGAAAAAATTTTTGTTTTTTGCGTTGCATCATCTGTTGCTATACTATATGTGCTCCAGAGAGTATTATTTTCTTTTCATCGATTTTTTTTATTGCCATCACATTTTTCCAGATGACCCGCAAGTGGCCAGCATTAATGCAACACTGGCAACAAGTTGAACGTGGTTTACCACAACAACGCACTGAAATAGAGAGATCTTGGCTTGCACATAAAATCAAAATGATTACATTGGTGGCAACAATTTGTTCATTGGGTACGTAATTGAAAAGAAAGAAAAGAAAAATGATGATGAAAAGAAAAACTATTTTTATCAATAAATATGTACATACATTTTTAATAAGATAAGACTAGAAAAACTTAAGGGGAAATAATGTTATAGCCGACTCTTCAAATAGAATAGAAGAGCATTTTGCAAAATCAATTTTCAATCAATCATGCATATAAATCATCACACAGAACATATGGTGTCCATTGAAAAGGATTTTCATTTTCGTATTTGAATACTTTTCTAAAATGTGTCCCTTTTTTTATCAAATTGATTTATTGATACCAATAAAAACTTTAGTTTTCTATTTGTATTAAATTGATTAATTTCCATGCATTACTTAACTGTTCAGGAATTTTCTTTCATTGCAGAGTATCCACTAAGGATAACTTATAGTTTTGTACCAAAGCGGTTCTTTGAATTATACAATCACAACTCGTTAAAAGAACAACTTTTTATTGTAGACAACGAATGCCATCTTATCTTGTATAAAATATACGTTACTTTACTAGTTTCTCGTAATTAGCAAGGTGGGTTGTAAATGCATATTACGTACATACAGTGAAAATTCTACTTACGGACAGGCACTTCCCGCAAACACTCACCAGTATTAAATAGACAATTTTCTTAGACCTTTTGTTATTAAAGTATTTAAAAAAAATTACACTCTGCCAGATGGACATCCCCATAGCCGGACGCGGACTCATTTTTTCTGTAAAATACCTTCAGTGCTTCGAGAAAAATAATGCAGACAAGGGTGATCATTTTTTGATCATTTTTTTTTTCGCTTACTTGGCGTACCATAAAAACTTTTCTCCATCTTTCTTCTTCTAAGTCGTTTTCCTTCCAATATCTTATTCTTATCTTCTTAAAATCAGCTTCTACATAATCTAGCCAGCGTTTTTTTCCTCATTCCGAATACTTTTCTGAGCATTCTTTTCAATGCATTCTAAGCATATGTCTTAAATATCTAAGTTTTTTCACTTTTATAAATCTTTTTATATTCGCATTTCAATAAGTTCCTCTAATGCGTATTTGTACCTAATTCTATAGGTACCATCTTATAGCCTTATGGACCAAATATTTTTCTCAGTGTTTTTCGTTCAACTCACAGCAGTTGATTGATGTTGTTAGTTTTTCGGGTCCAAAGTTTACACCAGTAGGCAAACACTGGACAGACGAGCGTCTTCTACATCTTTAGTTTTAGTTTTCTCGGCTGTAGCTTAGATTAACATAATTTCAGGTTGATGATGTAAGGCCTATTGGCGGCTTTTATCTTCAAGGTAGAGAGCGCATCTCTTTGTTTCACTCCTAATGTGTACGAGAACGATTCGGTATATTCGTTCCGCAAGAGCACCTGTATTATATATTTAATTCGCCTAAAAATATGCACCAACATTTGTTACTTAAAAGCAATAAGCTCACTTTCACTCTACTCACTCACTTATTCTATTGGTTGATGTCAATGCTATGAGAATTGTAATGAATAATTTATCATACAGATCACACTGCCACAGCTGTATCTGTTTAAACTCTACTACCAAAACAACTACGAACCAGATATTTTCCGTGTTAATTGGTATATATAGCTGTTTCATTAGATTATAACAGTTCAGCCTTTTACTTTATTTCATTGAGAATGGTTCAGTTACACATACTTCGGCTGTGCTTATTCCATGATTATTTGTTTCCATAGTTTTATGACTTGGTTTTTTCACTCTATATCTCTCCCTCTTTAGTTTTAATACATACTGGTTCTTGGGTGAAAAGATTTAGTGTGCTGTTTTATAGCTTTGTACCTTTTCCTTTCATCCTTATTTTGTTAATTCTTTTTTTCTTGTTCTTCTTGGAATTAGGTTTTAATATTACACCCATACTCTTAGAATTTTGTGTAGATTTAAATTTTATTATACGTTTGTCAAGTTTTTTCTTACACGAAAAAATTGATTAATCCCTATATATAATTCAATAAATCTGTGTCGTTATGAAAGAGTAGCTTAAGTCGACTTAAGCTATTCTCATTTACCGACACAGATGTATATGATAAAAGACAAAAGGACGAAAGAGGGAACAGTTTTATCAATAGCAGTTTATTCTGAAATGGTCTCTAATATTTTAAATATGTCTGTAAGTAAGAATAGCTTTATCCGACTTAAGCTTCTATTCCATATCGACACAGAAATATATGGTATGTATAAGAGGGATACAGCATTTTCTCTATAAAGACAAAATGGTGTCACAAAAACAGAGAGCTATGGGTCGAAAGGAAATTTATCTCCGATATAAAGTAAGGAGTTATTATCACATATCCTTTTTGAAAGACTAGAAACTTAAAACTTTGTTTTAGCATTATCTTTAGGTAGAAATAGATAAGTATAGTGTAGAAATAGATAAGTTAGGTTCATATATTGCGAAAAGAATAACAGTGTGGGAGATTAAAGCTCGTCTAAGCTTTAACTTTATTAAGGCAAATTGAAATACGGTGAAATAAAAACGAATAGGATCAGGATATAGTGAAATATATCTGAGTACATACAAGAATTATTATGATATATCTCTAAAAGTATAACAGCGGTAGACTTTACTTTAGTACACTTAGACTTTATTCGACGGTTAGCTAGTCTGATACATTTTTAAAGTTTTATATCATTTATATTTAAATATTTGTCAATCAGATAATGTAGAATACAGGAGCTAAGCTTAAACGAGCAGATACTTCCTTTTATAAATGTAGAGGTTTTACTTGTGGAAATAAATAATTACTTTTAGATACTAAGTTCGGTCTTTTCGTTGTTTAAAGTTGTCATTCAAAAGTTGGAGGGATTAATAAAAAGTGACAAATCAGATTTTAGATTCAGTTGACAGCTGTCCTCGGCTAAACTTACTTGAACTTAAAAAGTAGTTTCTGATGTGCTATAATGTGTTCACTAAAATAAAGACTAACCACTTATGAGTACGTGAATTTTGTCCAAAGCGCTCATTGTAAGACTTGTTGTAGACTCCTTCTCTCCTTTATCATTGCAGCTTCTGCAGAAATCATTACTGGTATTTCAGTTTTTGGGCATACTTACCAAGAGCCCAGTGATCGGTGATCAGTGAACCCTATAAGGTTCCATACATGTAGTATCAGCACTTGTACAGTTCTTCGGTCATCCAAATATGGCAAGATTCGTCTGATTTTGTAAAAGGTCGGTTTACTTGGTTATTTAATGCAGTTTCTGCAACACCAGTTGTCTATCCCCCTAAAGAGTAGCTCTGATGTATCCAATCGATTCATAGGGATCCGAAGTGGGGCCTATTTATTTAAGATTATTCATTATGTAGTTACCTTCAATATCGCCATATCCAGAAACCAATTTATGCTTATATTTTTATCATAACAGTAATTAGAAGTAAGCAGTTATATAAAAAGCAAAAGTTCTTGAACATTCAGCTCAAAAAATCCACAGAAAGTCTCACGTAAAACCTATTGCATCAAATAAAAGTTACTGTTTGGTATGATTTGTAGTCAGGCTACATTCGAAATGCAAATGTTGATATTACTTAATGAATCATGCATTTTTTTCGCAGGCCACTTTGCTGCACTTTAGTATTTTTCCTGAACAACGTTAACTAGCAAGAGAAATACGTAATAAGTTTGCAAGATTTGATTACAAATTTCACATGAAAAAGACATTTGTCAGAAATTAGATCTCATTCGTGACCAATCTATCCTATCAAAACTATGTATAATAGTAATAATCCAAAAATATGATCTAAAAATTTTAAAATATGCTCTAATAAAAATTTAAAATAAATAAATAAATACAAGACAATACAACAGAATAAAAGAATTATACTGCAATTTCTAAAGATATCTGAATGCAGAGCATAATTTTTTTTTTATTGGTATGTGTATTGACTTAAACTTTCAAATGTAAAGCGTTGTCTATTTCATCTGAGCCAACATTTATACATTGAAAATGTAATTTCAATGTCAACTGATGTAATAAGGCCATATTTAAATGATAACAACCCCTTAAGATTATATTTTAGAACTTGACGTGTACTACATCAAGTCCCTCCCTTTTGGCTATATTCTGTTTTAACTCAATTTTAATATTAAGTTTTGTATTACAATCATTCATCTTACCAATATTGTGAACCGTCTCAGTTAAGGTGGTTAATGGTATGTACTCCTCGACTAATAGTTTGCAGGTTTTTTTACTTACTTATCTCCAATGAAACCGAAGTTCGCACCAGTGGAAATCAATTCACTTTTTGTATTTATATTTGTTAGTTAGAACTTCTAAGATCTGTTCATAATTGTAAGCGTAGTAATTGATCTCCGCAAGCCAAGTTCCCCAACGAGTTATAACTAATTCGGGCGGTAATGAAGCTATTTGAAGCTCTCAAGGACAATTATTTTACATTTGCAATGATTTCTTTATTGATCTCGTTCACATAAACGATGCACTCCATGAGTAATACATGTAACATGCGTTAGTTTAGATTAAAAAATCTCTATAGTTCCGACTGCTTTTACCATATACAGCGCAGAAACTGTCACAAATAGCAAATAAAAAAATGTATTTATTTTTTATTTTTATTTTAATGTATTTGTATATGGTAGGTAAGACCCCCGCCTACCAACCAGAAGGTCGTAAGTTCAATACCAGGCCAGACCATCTTAAAAAAATATAAATAAAAAAAGTTTGTCGACAGCGGTATCACCTCATAACATTACCTTGTAACTGGTTATGAGTATCACTACTATTGAAAACTTCTCTAAATACATTTGCCGTTCGGAACCGATGTTAAACTGTAGGTCTCTTTCAATGAGTTTAAAAATAGAATCGGGTGCAGCTCATTGACTGATAGAAGTCCCCATATTCCTTCATGGAATGTTATGGGAATTAATAATAATAATACGTTCAATATCATTAATGAATTGTGAAAAAGTTGAACAATTATGATGTGATTGGTCTTGGCCAAAACAACTGTGTTAAGTAAAAATTTTTGGGTTCATGTTTTTTTTTTTTTCCAAAGGCATCAACTGTTTAATCTATTGAAATCTACAAAGGTTTGTCTTTTATGCATTTGCATATGTCATTTAATTTCATTTTTGCTACAATAGTACTTTAAAGCACAAAAATCCAAGTATGCGCTAAAAATACGAAGAAATGTCTTAAAATACAAAAAAATGTCGAAAACATTTTTTGAAAACTGGAAAATGCAAAAAATACGATTATGAGCAAAATATGCACTAACAAATCGATGCCAAAATTCATTAAACGTATAAATATACTTGATTGGTTGCATGAGAAAAAACATGGAATTGAATATTTCTGGTTTCCCTGGATATTATTAATTTTCTTATTTTACTTCAGTCTGATTTCCTTGTACAGAGGCTTCTGAATGAATAAGTACTTCATTATACAGAGGTTTTATAGCTCAGAATTTCTTCGTTATAGCTATAGTGCATTTTTTATAAAAAACTTTGCAATAAAGAGGTTCATTTATGGATTTCAGAAAAATTTGTTATATTGAGCGATGTTCGTTATATCGAAGTTTCACTGTACACTAAAATAAGCTCTAACTTTTGTGCTTATCATATTGCCATATAAGTATATAAATACTATACATATATATTTAGTTACTTCTTCTCCTAGCCCACAAAAAAACCATAATTTATTGTATCATTTAACTTTAAAAGATTCATATTGAATTTGTTAATTTTTAAGTAGACACTTTTTAAAATTAATTGCTTTTTACTATTTTCATAGATATGTGCATACATGTAGGGATATTGTATAATGATAAGTATTATCTACATTTAGGCTTAAAAGTTTTATAAAAGTGATTCCAAAGGAATTAAAATTTATAAACAAAATAATGCCAAATTCATAATCTCTATGTTTATTTTTAATTATATTAAAAAAACAAAAACAAAAAAACTCCCAAAGGTGAACACATACTTAGTATGCTGAATATCATTTACTATGTCAACCGTTGCCCAACATTTAAACATCATCCCATAGACAGTTTTCTGTTTTCAAGTTTCGCTCAATATTTCTACTTTTTCAATTATACCACCCTGGCTGGTGTTTTGGGAAAAGTTGTAAATTTATTATCCACATTTGCTTGGAATTTCAATGATATCTTTCTTATGTGCCTGTGTGTTGGCTTATCTGCAAAATTTCGTCAACTCAATAAATATATGGAGGAGTCGTTAAAAAAGGTATGCGTGGGTATTTATTAAACTTGCTATTCTATTTTATTAGGCGGAAGTTTTAATTGCTATTTTTTTTCATTTATTTTTTCTTGTAGACCACAACAACAGCATTCTGGATTGAACGTCGTCGCAATTATCGCCAGTTGTGTAGATTGTGTGAATCTGTTGATGATACCATTGCACTCATTACACTGTTGTGTTTGTCCAATAATTTGTATTTCATTTGCAATAAAATTCTAAAAAGTATACAGTAAGTAAAAAATTGCGTATATTCAATTAAATGATTTTATCTGATACTTTATTTTTTAAATTGTTTGTTTTGTTACATAAAGAAAAAAGCCCTCATTTACTCATACTTTATATTTTTGGTATTCGTTGATATTTCTGCTGGGACGCACCTTCATTTTGGCTTTATATGCTGCCGAAATAAATGAAGAGTCAAGGAAACCTTTGCTTATGTTTCGTAAAATTAAACGTGATTTTTGGTGTCCAGAGGTTAGTAAAACACACAAATAGACAAAAATAAAAATATATTTTCTAATGGTTTAGTTAACGTGATACAAACAAACATAAATAAACAAAAATTCAAAAGTGATTCGGAATAGTAACCATTACATGAGTCCTAATACTTGATAACAAGCCACCAGCATTGTTCCATTTACTCGTATCTAAACAAAGTTCAGAGTTTAATGGCTGATATAAAATTTCATAAATATTTAATTTATCAATTTACTGCTAACCAATAAAATTTTATTTTTATTCATTTAACCCATTTTTCCCCTTTCTTGTTGACTCTGAAACAATTGATAGACCTGTTTATGCCATTCATCAATTTTTAATTCATTTTCTATACGTTCAATTTAAAACAAACAAAACTAAAGTAAGTGAAATTGTTCGAAAGCAAACGAATATAGTCAATAAAGGCTAGCGGTCGTATTCATAAAAATATAAACATTTCATACCTACTTTAAGCAAAATTCACCAAAGTATTATGTAAAATTTGAATTTTAAAACAATTTTAATTAACAAATTTTGACGTTGGTTTGACCCTGCTTTAAAGCCTTTTTAAGAACATTAATGTGAAATAAAAAAATATCAAAATGAAATAATATATTTTTAAGAAACTCTATTGACAAAAATTAAAAGCATCATAGAAAGAAAGCTTAAAAAGTTAAAAGGAGAGAAAAATTACCAAAAATACCTCAAAATTCTACTCGTACCTTCAGGATAATGCTGGAGACTTTCAAGTCTTTGCAAACCATCGGTATGTAGAATTTTTTCAAAAGTTGCTCTCGGAAAAATGTCAAAACGATTAAAAATTTACATGGAACTTTCTTTGAATTGAAAAAACAAAAATAATGGGAGGTGACCTAACGAAATATTATATAAAAATAGTAAGGGATTTTATTCGCAAATTCAAATTTTATCTGTTTAGTTATTCGGTTAAATTTCGACGACCAAAATTAGATATAGTGGCAAAATATAGGTCAATTTTAAAGAATATGTTAACAGCAGCGTTTGAACATGCGTAATGGGAGTATGCAGATTTTTTACATTTTTATTTAAACTGTGTTATTTTACAGATAATACTTAAATTTGTACACCAAATATTTAAATTTTTAAATTTTTGATAAAAAAATAAATTCATCCAGATACTAATAATAGTAATTATCCATTCAATTCAACTCTCAGATAGCAATTTTCATGTTCTCACTAACACAACTATTCAAAAAGAACATTATAGCCACCAAAAAGTTGATAAATTTGTCAGTGAGAGATCCCTGACACAGTCCAGATCATGGAAGAGACGAGCGCAAACATGCCTTAGTCTAGGCTCTCGTAGAGCAGGACAGTCACAAAGACAAATTCTAAAGTAACCATGGTAACCCATACGATTAGATATGTGTCCTATCATACGGTGGCCAGTAATTATATCAGTACGAAGACTAACAAAATCCATCCCAAAAGTCTGGAGAGTCCTAGACTTTTCAACTGACAGAGAATGCCGGAGCATCCTGGATATCATGCGAGTAATAATATTACACCTGCGTTATACACTACTCATCGCCCACACATCTATCAATCTTGATAACGCCTCCAAGTGTGAGAATCAAACTCATAGATCATCAGCAAAAATATTCCGACGAATGCTCCATGACTCGGGTCATGAGAGAGGCATTGGGGCCAAATTCGTCAGAGTAAAAACCTGATCCGTGCCGTCTCGAAGAACGGATACAGCTGCCAAACCGTACATAATAGGAACTCTAGTACCATAGGTCATATCGAAGTCCAGAGTGGATACCGCATAATCCGTTCGACGGCCCAAGATCGGTCCACCTACTTCTCGATGAAAAGTTCCGTGACCAAAGCGAACGTGTCGCAGTCCACCTGATTCTCTAAGTCTCAAAGGGAATTTAGCAGACAAATGCTTGATAAAGATATCAAGGGGTGTTATACGCAGCATCATCTCCAAACTGGCCTGAAGAGTGGAACTCAAGCAGCCAGTTATAGCAGAACATGTAGTAGTGCCTCCCAATTTTCGCGTCCTAAACTCCTAAATTTTGTACCGCCTGGTAAGAAGAACTAATTCGTCCTTTGCCAGCTTAATCCCCAGACCTTTTTCCGTGGCTAAAGACAAAGAACGCCCAGCGGTGTTTCTATTTTTAAAGGCTAAAAGCGTTATATTACAATGAACATACGAAAATAACCTCAAAACTATGAAAGTATTTCGGAACTTAAAAAATTATTGTTTTTTAAAAATATATTTGAGCTCATCTCCCATATTTTCATTTTTTTTTAATCTAATATTTTTAGTTGAAATAGATAAAAACCGACAAATATATAACAATTTTACATTGAAACTTTATGTGTGGTAGTAGCGAATTTGGTGTGGCCAATTCAATAATCGGGTCATTATTAATTCACGTATTTATAAAGAATTGTCCACCCACAATGCACAATGTTAATTGTAAATCACACCTTAACGTTTTTTGCCCAACTTAATTTTAGATATCTTTGTTTCAGTGTTTGACAAATTTAAACATGGGGAGGTACATAGTTGAGCAGAGTGTTAAGATTGTTAAAGCCTTTTACGAAAATTGCCGAAAAAACAAAATGCACTTCGTGATTTTTTTGTCAGCATAATCGAAAAAATGTGTTCCAAATCGGTAAAATTTTGCGCAAAATTCTGCAAACCGGGTATGTAGGAAATGTTGAAACTCCTGTGTATGCTCGCCCATTCGTTCAGCAGAAAATATTGCCGTTGTTCGCGATAGTGAGCAGAAGAGCCGTCAACCTCGATTCGTCGTCGTGCTCAACAATTGAAAATCTCACGAAGATAACTGATGCGAGTTTTGAGTAAAGATTTGAATTTAAACGCATACATGCTGCAATTGACTCAAGAGCTGAAGTCTACTGACCATTTGAAGTGTCTTCAATACAAAGAATGGTTAGATGGACAGACAGAAGTGAATGGTGAATTTACAAGGAAAATCATCTTCAGCGATGAGACACCCTTTCACCTCAGTGGAGTCGTTAACAAGCAATACCGATGCATTCACAAAGACTGTCTATTCGATGCGGTTTACGAGCTGGCGGTGTCATCAAGCAGAACTTTTTCTTAAATGAGTTCGGTCAAGCAGTTACCGAGGTGATAACGGACGTCTTGTGGCCAGAAATTGAGGATATGGACCTGGACGGTATGTGGTTCCAACAGAATAGTGCCTCTTGTTACACAGTTAACGAAACAGTGGTTCTTTTGCGCGGGAAATTCAGTGGCCTTGTTATCTCATGTCGTGGCGATAGGCCGCCACAATCATGTGATTTGTATACGTCGATAAGCCAAGATGAGAAAATTCTTCACATTAACGACATTGAAGCTCAATTATGTCTAAGAGTCATTGAAAATATTGACTGACGGATGGAGGTATGCCACCGAAACCGTGGCTAGCATTTGGCTGATATTTTGTTTCACACACATAGATACTTCTATCAAAATAATAAATATTAAGATAATTAACTTTTTGTTTTATTTACAATTAATGCTATGTTCGCACGATACCGTTTTTTCGTCATTCGCTTTCTCATTCATAATACAACTCCAGATTACGAAATTAATTACATATATTTCCAAAGAAAATCTTGAGAGAGAATCACTCAAATTGTAAGTAATTCTATTTCTATTACCATTTGCATTAGTTCAAAATCAGTGGCATCTCTAATTTTTATAAAACTTAGATCAAAAGAGTTTGGCATACTTATTAGCTCTTAATCAAAATGTTTTAATTATATATTTAACATTTCAAATTTATTAAATTGACCTCCCTAAAGTATGCTGTCAAGTGCAAAAAAAACGAAGAAAACAAAACAATGGTCCCCCGCTGCATTGACTTCGTATGCTAGCTGCTAAAAAGTGCCGTGTGAGCGATAGAATCCAGTAATACAAGAAGAAAACGAAGTAATCCGAAGTCTCGTGCAAACATAGCATAACATCGTGCATTTTGTTTGGACCACCAATTACGTTGGTCTACAAAAAATTTTCCACCTTTTAACTAAAACTGTATGTAATATTTTGATGAGCTGAATTCAAATCCGTTTTCGTTTTTTTTCCAGCGGGCTCAAATATTATTTATGGGCGTGGCAAATTTTCCGCACTAAATATGGTTGCTATGTCAATATATTTTAGCAAAACTTGAAAACGACTTGAGCGATCTTAATGCAAGTAGAACCAAACGTTTAGGAACAAAATATCCTATAAATCACCTGAAGAACACTTTGTGTATTTTCAACAGTTTCATAGCTATTCACAATTTAAATGCGAAAAAAAATTTTTTTTAGCAAAATTAGGGCAATTTTTTTTAAATCACAAAATTTTTTCAGAATTTAGAAGTTGAGCACTTAAATAAAAGCTTAAAAGGTTAAGATTAAAATAAGCTATAGACCATGAGCATCGGTTAGCTATTGCTGATTTTATTCAAAATTAAATGCAGGTACATAACTTTGTCCAAAATAAGCGAAAAATTTGTTTCCGTGCCAAATTAGTGGATTATTTCTTCTTTTATTTCAATATTTATAAAAAAAATTTTAGATTTTAAATTTTACATTTGAAACATTTAAATGAAAGCCAGATACGTTGAAGACAAAAGTAAAGAGTTAATTTTTTATGGCCATGGTAGGTAAAAAATATTAAAAAGGAAATATTTTTTTATTATTGTGGTTAACAGTACAGAACAAAATGCACTTTTAAGAGAGATAACACAGTTTATTTCATCAAATCCTATCCGATATTCGAAGTTATCTAGATAAATTATTTAATTCTCAACATCTTAAGCTTTAATTTAAGTGCTTACGAGGGCGGATGGACATTTAACCTACCTAGCGTTAGACGGCAGTACAAACACAAAGACTTTTTCTTTCTTGGAAATTACGATCAGTCAATCGTTGTAGTGGTTTGAAGTAAGCAACTTTTATGTTTCTTGGAAAATGGGAAAAAGTGAATTTCGTGTAGTGATTAAACACTATTATTCGAAAGGCAAAACGGCGAAAGAGACAAAAGAAAAGCTTAATAAACATTACGGCGAATCTGCTCCGTCAGATTATATGGTAAAATATTGAATTGCTAAATTTAAACGGGGCCCAACAAGCACTGCAACAATACCATCAACAGGAAGGCCAAAAGAGGTGGTTACTGAAGAAAATATCAAGAAAATCCTCGATATCGTTATGAATGATCAACGGGTCAAAGTCCGTGAGATTGCTGAAATGGTAAACATATCACATGAATGATATATTTTTGCATGAACATTTGCATATGAAAAAGCTATCGGCGAGATGGGTGCCGCGTTTGTTCAGTGTTGAACAAAAACGAGTTCGACAGATCACTTCACAGCGGTGTTTGGACATGATAAAGCATAAGCCTGCTGATTTTTGGTAGATGGTAGATTAATAACTGTTGAAGAAACGTGGGTCCACTACTATACACCTAAAACCAAAAATCAATCGAATGGGTGGTAGCTGGAAGTGATCCGAAGAAGGCGAAGACAGCGAAATCGGCTGGTAAGGTTATGGCCACTGTATTTTGGGATGCACACGGAATATTGCTTATCGATTATCTTGCAAAGGGATCCACAATCACAGGAGAGTATTATCGTGTGTTATTGGATCAATTGGTTGATGCAATCAAGGAAAAACGACCACATTTAAACAAGGAAAAGTGCTCTTTCTTCAAGATAACGCACCGGTTCATACGGCATTAGATACGATGCTAAAACTACGAGAAATCCACTTCGAATTGGTTGATCATCCACCTTATAGTCCAGATTTAGCCCCTAGTGACTTTTTCCTGTTTTTTTAACTTGAAAAAATGGCTCGCAGGAAAAAGATTAATTTCAAACGAAGAAGTGCTTACTGAAACTAATGCGTATTTTGAGGAGTTCCCAAAATCGTATTATTCAGATGGTATAAAAAAGTTGGAAAATTGTCTTACTAAGTGTATTGAGCTAAAAGGAGACTATGTTGGGAAATGAATGGTTTTTGAAAAAAAAAATGTTTTTTCCTACTTATGTAGCTTTAATATCGATCCGCCCTCGTAAAATGTAAAATTTTCATTCAGAAAGTTTTTTGTGACTTTTTTAAAAAATTCTAATCTTGCGCGAACATTTTTTCCAAAACTTATTTATGAAAAACTCCGAAACTGCTGAAAACACAAAAAAAATTTATTCAGGTGATTTATAGGAAATTCGATCCCTAAACATTTTCTGGTAATTGGCTTAAAATCTGTCTAGTCGTTTTCAAATTATGAAGAAATATATTGACATAACTACCATACTTTGGGCGAAAAATTTGCACGCCTATAAAAAAATCTGAGAACGATGGGAAAAAAACTGAAAACGGATATGAACTCAGCGCATTAAAATCTTTATATATAGTCTTATAGTCTTATTGAAAGGCTCTTTTTGCTGTAGACCAGTGTTATTTACTTGATAATTTTTCCTTTTTTATTCAAAAACAGCTCAAACGTTTTTCTGAAGAAGTTAACGCTGATTTGGTTGCATTAACTGGCATGAAATTTTTTTCTTTGACACGCAGTATGGTCTTAACGGTAATTGTATAATATTGTATACACACACACATACACACACACATATATATATATATATATATATATATAAATATATTGCTTTTTATATAGATTATTTTTACAAACACTTAACATTTTTTGATAGTTTAATAATATTTCAAATTTAGGAATAATTTTTTGTTCATTGTTTAACTAATAAAGTTGCCCTTTTTGTGTTGAGATTTGTTTTTCTTTTCTTTGATATCCTTTTCTTCTTATTCTTATTCATGTTTATAGTAAAAAATTTTCTTTTCTTCTAAATATTTCTTTTATTTTTCTTTTTTTTGGGTTATTTATAGGTGGCTGGTACTATTTTGACTTATGAACTCGTGCTGCTGCAGTTTAACAAAGAAACTGTTGTCAGTGACTGTGATCAGGAGGTGTAAATGATGTAAAAAAAAGTCGAAAACAGAAGAGACGCAAAAAAGACCGAAATGGACAAAAGATAGTCAACAGTTTTCACTCTTTTTTCTAATATTGTCAGTACCACCCACAATAGCATTAAAAGCATGTCATTTTGAATGACATGGCTTTGGTGGATATTTTAACGTCAATGGTTTTTCGTAAAAATAATTAAAAAGATACTCTTCTTGCTGTTCTTTATTTTTAAAATTATATTAGTATTCATATATTATTAACTTTAATTAAATAAATCTAAATTCTAAACGTACTTATGTTTACAAGAATATTAAAACTGGGGCGTTGAGAATATTCGCATTCACATACTATTGCACTTATGTAGGTAGGTAGGTAGGGAAAGCAGTACCGAAAGTACCCTACCCAGAGATCACAGTAGTCCATTGTGGAAATAATTTTCAAACTGATAAGAAGAAGAGTGAAGAGAAGAATTAGAAAACAAATAGAGAGAAAGGACAGAGAAGGAAATAGAAGAAGAAGAAGAAGAAGAAGGATAAGAATAAGAATAAGTGCGTCAGAAGAGGCATACAGAAAAAAGAGGATGCCCAAAGGGGACCAGGCATCACCTAAGGAGTCAGCTGAGACCTGACAGAAAGCCCTCCAGGTCGCATATCCTGGCTGACGGAATGTCACTTAGGCCATCGGAAGAGCCCCTGCTAAGCAATCTGAGCCTGTGCTCATAAAGAGCCGGGCAGTGACAGAGGATGTGTTCCACAGTTTCTAGCTCCCCTGTATCGGCGCAGAAAATAGGGAAGCCTGCTTCCCAGATCCCAGTCCTCGATATTAGAGCGCAGTGCCCAGTCACAAAGGCTATCAGAATCCTAAGAGATTCCCTCCTCAGATTGAGGACCCATTTCGTCCTAGAGCGGTTAGGTCGCGACCACAGCAGCCTGGAGACCCTTCAGTCTTCTATCCACGACTCCTCCACTCTACGATGGGCCCGGATATCAATTAAGCTTCCAAAGAAATCAAGCGGTGGTTTCACCGACGCATCTGCCTGTTCTATACCAGAAGCGCCGGCTTTTGCCATTTCATTTGCAATTTCGTTGCAGGGGTTATTCCTGCACAATGCAACCAGCCTTGAGCTGACATGGCGACCAGTCAGCGTCCTAATAGCCGCCTGACTGTCCAAGTAGGAGACCACCCCATCCTCCACAGCAGCCAAGTCGCGAAAACGTTCAGCTGCTCTGAGAACAGCGAAGATCTCGGTCTGAAAAACACTGCACCCATCCGGGAGTCCCGCGCCAGTACCCTCTTCGGTCTTAGATCCATCTGTAAAGATGGCGTGGACGTCGAAAAATCTATCAACCCCACGCCAAGACTCTCTATCCGGAAAAACTGCAGCAGGGCATATGCCGAAGTCGCATTCCCTGACCTTATAGTCTGTCGAAACAGCACAGGTCACCAAATGCGCACCCCAGTCAAGTCCCCCCAAAATGGCAGAGTGTCCATAGCCCAGAGCCTTGGCCAGGCCCCTTCAAAAATCGTCAAGAAACTCCTAGCTGCCTTTCCCTTCACCACAACCTCAAGGGAGGTCAGACCCTGGATAATGTCCAGCGCTGCCTGAGGAGTACTTCTAAAGGCACAAGATATGCCCAAAGCAACACACCTTTGTTCCCTATTTAGAAGCCTCCTCCGACTGGCATTTTCCAAGTCTGTCCACCATACGATACAGCCATAGGTGAGAGCAGGTATGACTATGGAGCCATAGATCCACTTTACCATCGCCGGGCGAAGACCCAATCTCCTACCAATGGCACTTCCAACCGTATAGTAGGTTCCACTTATGTAATTCCGACCAGTTTTTGACTGATATTTGTACTGACAATGAAATTATTTAGACCAAATACTGAAGCTTTAGCTTTAACTGCTCTCAAGATATAGAGAAATCAATATTTAATTTGTATGGGAGGTACCACGCCGACTTATCCAATTTCGCCCACTTTTTGACTGAAGATTTTTATTGACTATGGAGTCATTCAGACCAAATTCAGAATTTTTAGCTTCGACCGTTCTGAAGATAAACAAAACTCAATATGTATTTTGTATTGAAGGTACCATGTCCACTTATCCAATTCCGCCCATTTTTACTGATGATTTTTATTGATTACAAAGCTATTTGGACCTAATTAAGAGACTGTTATTGTTACCGTTTTTAAGATATAGACAAATAAGTATTTACTTTGTATGGATGTGGTACCGCTCAGTTAGAGTTTTTGAAATGTATACAGCCTATAACTTATCCCATACATACAGAGTGATGCTGTAAAAATATCAAGAAAATCGGATCAGTCGTTTAGCTGTCTATAAAGTTAAAACATACATATATAGATGTATACAAACACAAATTCATTATGGTATTTGTATAAGATACAATAGGCCAATATGCTTCTTTGGATATATTGAAAAGAAATTTAAGCGAAAGTGTTAACAAAATTACTTAGATTGTGATTACTATCTTTAGTAGAATAACGATCAGAAGCACAAAGACCACAAACTGAAAAAATGGGTACTTTAAACACACCCGACCTACTAGTTACACCTCTTCAAAGTTTGGACCTCAATCCCATCAAACACATTTTGGAAATTTTGGAGAGAAATGTTGAACAACATGAAATTCGAATTAAATCACAATCGAAACCAATTCTTCTGGATAAATATATTGGGTATACAAGTTAATAATGTCGAATTTATGCTTGAAAAATGCATTTATTATAATAAGAAAATTAATGGATACATCGTTCAAAGTATTGTCTATCATTAGCTTTTTCCCATCTTTCTGGTAGCATATGGACTCCACGCCAAAAGAACTGCTCCGGTTTTAAAGTAAAGAATGAATAAAGCCAATTTTCGATTCCCTATTCTGATGTGAAACGTATTCCAGTAAGGGCGTTCTGCATCGATCGAAACAAATGGTAGTTAGAAGGATCAAGGTCTGGGCTATAAGACGGGTGAGCCAAAACTTCCCATCCACTGATTTCCAAATAGTTTTTGGCCGAGCGTTGACATGATCGTTGATTGCACTCTACAGTTGCGGTCGGTTCAGGTCCTCTCAAATCGTCTGACCAGATTTCAACAGCTCGTAGTACAAGACACCCACTAAATACAGAGTATTACCTTGGCGTCATACATATTCGGCTTCGGCGATGATTTGGCTGCTTGGCCGGGCTTTACATATGATTTTTTGCGCTTGGGGTTGTCGTAATGTATCAATTTCTCATCACCAGTAACAATACGATGCAAAAATTACTTCTGTTTGTAGCGCTCAAGCATCATTTCCGACATGCAAAATTGCCTTTCAACGTCTGTCGGGACCCAACGTTTATATGGGACCCAATTTCCTTGCTCTTGAATGAATCCCAATGCTTTCAAACATAGGGAAATGGCTTGTTGTGTGACTCCCAATAATAATGCAAGTTCTTCTGGCGTTTAACAATAATCTTCGTCGAGTAATGCTTACAATTCATCATCTTCAAAATTATTCGGCTGATCAGACATCTCCTTATATTCTGTGTCGAAATCACCACTTTTGAATTGAGTAATCCAAGTTTTTTTAGTTGGTGCATATTGGCCGTAAGCCTATACCAACAATCGAGAACCTTCAGTAGCCGTTTTTTTTCAAATCAAAGAAGTTTATCAGACTTCCCCGCATTACATCTTTTTTAGGCACAAAATTCGACATTATTATAGCGATTGAAAAAAATGTGTGTTTACACTTTGACGTCTATCGAATAATGAATTATAATGACAGATGTTTACCCTCCAAGATACCATATTTGTGATTATTGACACAAACTATATGTAACAGTTATGCTGTATGTTGTCCAAATCGATACTATTAACTTTTATACCCAATAATAAAATAAGTTCCGAAATCGCCTAAAGCTTGCTAGATTTAACTAAAAGTTGTCTTACATAATCGTAGCTATCCAGTCATTTATTAAAATAATTAGCAATTTGGTTGGGTTTGTTTTCAGAGTAAGTAGTTAGTATTCTTTCAGGTGTGTCCGTACTTTTGCTGCGTGAATATTCGAAGTAATATTAACCTATTTTAAACCTCATACGTGTGGACTTCAATAATTAAAAATATTAGACAGTAAAATTAATTTATTTATTATATATTATCTATAATTAAGCTTGGAGACTAAAATTGTGAAACTAATTATAATTTTTGACATTAAATAGAAAAACAAAAAAAGTTTTTGATTTCAATTGGAAACAGTTCAAATAGATAAAAATGTATACATTAAATTTCATTTGCTTTTCAAGATGACCGCCAAACCGCCTTAAATATGGCTGGTCGAGATCTCGACCAGCGCACTACATTTATTTTTAATTCCTATACGTTATTTTCTAATTCATTTTTATTTTTCGATTAGATGAAAATGATAAATTCGCTAAAATAAGACCACTGTTTGATCTTCTGAACACCCGACTTATGCAGTTTGGCGTTTTTGAACCACCTCTTTCGATTGACGAACAAATGGTACCATATTTTGGTCGACATAACTGCAAGATGTTTATCATAAATGCTTAAGGTGCAAATATTGCTGTTTGTGTTCAACGAAAGAATATCTTTTCCAATTCAAGCCATACGCTTGAGCATCGGATGCATGTTATAAATAGCTTGACCTAGCTGCTAGTGTGGTTTTGAGTCTAATATCAGTTTGTGAAAGTCCTAGACAACATACCATTCATTTCGATAACTTTTTCAGTTGTTACCAATTATAAAAATAATAATAATGGAGAACGACTAATAGAGCTATGCCAGACATACCAACTAGTCATAGGTGGTTCCATCGTCCCGCATAAGGAAATTCATAAATATACATGGACATCGCCAAGCGGCAACTCACGCAATCAGATCGATCACATATGCGTGAGTAAAAGATGGAGAAGTTCTTTGGCGGGTGTAAGAAATAAAAGAGGCGCTGACATCGGCAGTGATCACGAGCTTATCACAGGCAAAATCAAGCTCAAAGTGAACTGTCGAAGAAGAAACATTGGAGTCACAAGGCGAAAGCGTCTGCGTCTACAGCAACTCCAGAATAACACGACCAGGAATGCATTGGCCATGGCAATACGCGAGCAGTTACCAATAAATCAACACCCTACATGGGACGATATCACAGCAACATACAATCAAGTCGCAGAGGAAACACTGGGTGTAGTGCAGGTACATAGAAGAACATGGACATCAGACGATACTTGAAACCTAATCTCTCAAAGGAGGGAACTTAAGTTGAAGCTAAACAACGACAACGAGGCAGCAGTGCAGACGGCTGGCGAAAAAGGTTAAAAAAGCTGCACCTACAGACAAAAGGCAGTTACTAGAAGGTCTAGCTAGAACAGCAGAGGAAGCTGCTGGACAGAATAATATAAGAAAACTACAGCAGACAATAGACTATCTCACAAACAGAAAGTGTAGACGGAACCAAGCAGTTACTGATCGCAATGGCACAATTGTATCGAATAGTGCAGCACAGATGCAAAGATGGAGGGAACAATTTGAAGAAATTAGCAACGTAACGGACACGGATGAAGACATCGAAATGTACCATAACAGGCCTATGCAAAATAAAATAAATAAAAGAGGCAATAAAGAAGTTGAAGAATAATAAAGCTGCAGGCAAAGATGGCTTACAAGCCGAAATCTTACGGGCGGACATTACAATTGCAGCTGAATTACTACGGTCTCATGTCACATCAGCATGGGAGGAAGAGAGGCCGCCATCAACTTGGAAGAAGGCACCATTGTGAAACTACCTAAAAGTGGCAACTTGAAAGATTACAATAACTGGATAGGAATTACTCTGCATAACACCATATAGAAGATACTAGCAGTCACAATACCGGGAAGGCTTCAGAGCAAGCTAGAGAACATATTACGTGACGAACAGGGAGGCTTCCGACCAAATAGAAGCTGCGTAGACCAGGCCGACATAGAATGGTGTACACCTCTATACCTACTGTTCGTCGTCTTTAAGAAACCTTCGATAGCATCAAAAGGACTGCTATATGGAAAGCATTGAGAAGAAAAGGAGTACCCTAGAAAATAATACAAATAATACGAGCAATGTACGAGAATGCAGAACTCTCGGTTCTTCACAATGGGAGCATCAGCCAACGATTCCATACTAACACTGAAGTAAAGCAAGGATGTCCGCTCTTATGAGCGAAGTCTGTTCACCAAGGAGAGGTATAACATGAAATCTTTCACGACAACTCAAGGATCTGGATTATGCGGATGATATTTCTCTTCTCCCACACAACATCTCCTATATGCAGTCAAAATTAAATGACCTGGAAAAACTGGCTCGCAATGTTGGCCTTGAGATTAATAGTAAGAATACTGAAGCTATGAGAATTAACAACAATAGCACAGAAAACATCATACTACAGGGCAGGCCAATAGAGTATGTAGATAGCTTCTGCTATCTTGGAAGCACAATGGCAATAAGCGGCGGTGCAGAAATAGACGTTAACAATAGCTCAACAAAGCAAGATATGCACTCGGACGCTTACAGTCAGTATAAAGAAGCTCATACATATCCAGGCGAACCAAGCTCAGAATATTCAACGCATGTGTAAAGTGAATTCTGTTGTACGGCAGTAAAACCTGGCTTGTATCTAACACCGTCACGCAAAAGCTACAGGTATTCTTCAACAAGTGCCTTAGAATCATATGCCAGATATTCTGGCCTAACATCATAAGCAACAAAGATCTATGGAATTTAACAAACGAAGAGCCCATACTGACGCAGATAAGGCAAAGAAAGTGGAGATATATCGGCCAAAACCTTAAGAAAAAATCACGGTAGTATTACAAGGATGGCACTTGAGTGGAATCCTCAAGGATCAATCAAGCGCCGTCGACCAAGAAACACCTGGCGATGCACAATGCTCCCAAGAGGAGTAAATGAAAAAAAACAATTACTTTGCCTTTTAAGAGAAAATGGTTTTTGTGCAATTGGCATAATACTGGCAAACAAATTGGTAGGCGCAGACCTGAATACCACTGTGATATGGATTACGCATTTGATCAAGCACATAATATTGTTTAAGTTAGATTGAGAGACCATGAAATGGGTCACTTTGGCTACAAATGATGATCAGATTGATCCGGTTAAAAATATAATACGATCACACCGAAAGCAAATAAAAACGGATCGCTGTGTCCCAACTCAACCTAGTTAATAACTATAACACACATATGGGCGGAGTTGGCCCGCATGATAATGCTGCCGTTAATTACCGCATTAGAATTAAGGGTAAAAAGTGGTGGTGAGCAGCCACTTTGACAGTGTTAACGCATGAAAATTGCATTGCACGATTGATGAACAGAACAGCAAGAAGCCTATGAGCCAAATTCATTTCAAAAACTCGCTGACAACAACTCTGTCGAATCACACAACAGCGAAATATATTCGTCGGATGAGGACCGCTCATCATCGCCGATAGCATACTGCCTGCACATTCTCCATAAAAATGTAAAATGTTTTTTTTTCCCTAAAAAATATAGTAAAAGTGTAAACTGGATTGTTCGTTGTTTTTGGTTTCTTAACATGTAACTTTTATATTTGCTTATCTTAGGTAGTTTGCTTTTATAAAGAAAATTTATTAAACATTTCTTTCATTATACTTTATAACAAAATTAAAAAAATATATATATAATTTATCTAATTATTCCACCGGTCTAGATCTCGATCAGCAGTTCTCACAGGTAAAAAATCGCTGATAAAAAAAGTTCCAAATGTGATTAAGACAAAAATACGTTAATTTATTAATCCACCGTAGTTCAGTTATTTATGCGAGATTGACTCATAAACATATTGAATAAACAAAATTACTTTCCAGTTTTGCTTGTATACTTTAGGGAGGCAAATATAATAAATGTGCCATGTTAAATGTATGATGACAACTTTTGAATTAAGGGCTAAAAAAATTCTAAGCTCATATGGTCTAATTTGACTCATTTTGCGCTGATTTTAACCTCTCCAAGATATAATATTAGCAAAAAAAAATCTTATTGCACTTTCGTTAGCTGGATGTGTCGGTACAGGCGTTACACGCGGTTAATGAACAAACAAACACATAAACAAAGATTTATGTATGTATTATAATATATTGTTACATTTTTACCATTTTAAAAACGTGTTTTTATGAGTTCGTAGATTGTAGTTAAAATAAAATAAATGTTGTTTGGTTTTAATTAAAAAAAAATCTTTTATTCAACACAGTTTTGTGTACCACTGTCTGTCTGTTTACAACTTTGTAAGCAACAACAATTACTCGACAGATCCTTCTTCCTAAAGATCCTCCAACCCGATCGTAGCTATAACTTAGGTTCGATCACAACCGTTTTCAACCAGAGGTTATCCACACTTAACTCTCTTTACTGAGTTAGATCCAACTAAACTGGTTTTCTACTTCACGATTCACTTCACGAGCTCACTCCTTATAAACTCTTTTCACACAAACTGCACTCGCTGAGTTTACTTTACTTCAACTGCACTCGCTGAGTTTACGACACATAAACTCATTGCTGTTCGCATCGACGTGCTATTTGTATGGCTGACTAAACAACACATCGAAAGCTCTCGAACCTCTCGATATTTCAGATAGATTCCATTTCTTTCTTTTAATTTGCTTTATTATTGTTGTTGCCGTGTTATTTTTATTTACTTTGTCTCTGATAATAGTTGTTGTTGTTGTCAATTTGGTTATTTGTAAACAACACATATAGTTGTTCTTGTAGCTTTTGTTTATTTATTTTAGCGATATAACAAACGCTGTGATGCCCAACCTTATTTTCGTAACAATATATATGAATTATTATGAGCAGAGTGAATAACACTATATGGTCAGTGTAGTGTAAGAGACCATAGTCTCTAGACGGCATCAAACCAACGACCCCCACTTGTCCATTGATCTATTTGTGGTTATTACAAAAATATTATTTTAACACTTGAGTGAGTGGCAGTATTTTGTGACATAGATTACGCTGTATGACATTAAGTAATCGGTCTTGACCATATTTTATGTTATTACTTGTTTTCACCTACATTGTATGCGAACATAATGTCTTCAGAATTGTTTTGTTTATATGGGTTAAAAACAAATAAATTAGAACACTGTTCGTGACGAATACTTTACATTTTTAAAATATTAGCGTCCTTAACTTTAATTACAGTAATCAGCGAAAACTAAAGCATGAACTAAAAAACTTAAAAAAAACTCTGCTAAAAACCTAAAATAGTTAAGCTTTAAATTTAGTAGTGAACTAACAAAGTTACCATTAGCTTTGTTATAAATAAATTAAAAGAAATATTTTTCACATAAAATGAAAATTTTAAAACGTTTCAATATAAGGTTTCGAAAAAATGCTGTACAAAACACTACAGGTGGT